>JARHVA010000460.1:4820000-5025000 GCA_037957365.1 Torreya grandis | reverse complement strand
TTTTCTTTTTATCCCTAGGGTTTCATACTCATCCTCCTATTAGGGTTCCCTGTATTATGCTTATGACTTGGCTTCATACTTCTTTGGGTCCAATCCTTCAAAATGAATCTATTTTTGAAATTATCAAAGGTTTTTACCAAATGTATTAATTGAATCAAAAACATTTTTTGGTTCCTTTAATTTTGGTATGTATGGTTCATAATTAGTGTTTTTCTCTTTTTAGTAAATTTTAGCTACTAAACGAAGCATGTATCTATTTTTATAATTAATTATGGTTTTGTTTATCTACTAATACTTATAAAATAGTATTTTTCCCAAAATTCATCAAGGTTTTCTTGGACTGTTTGGTTCTATGCTCACCCTTATCCTAAGGTTATGCCTCATGCTTATATTCCTTCTCATCCTAGGGTTTTATGATTTTC
Organism: Torreya grandis; assembly: GCA_037957365.1. NCBI lineage: Eukaryota > Viridiplantae > Streptophyta > Pinopsida > Cupressales > Taxaceae > Torreya > Torreya grandis. The sequence goes on along the minus strand of JARHVA010000460.1, from coordinate 5,024,578 downwards.
TATGTTTGTGTATCCCTAAAACTCTACTAATCTCACCCAATGGATTCCTTATGATCTAATCATGTTTTACCCTAAATTTATGCCAATGAATGGACAAATGTCGATATAGATAATCATGCTTGTGTGCCTAGCAACAATGATTATGTAGATGAAGAACATGTTTTGTGAGTGAAAGAAATGAGTATGTTAATTATGATCATGATGATGTTAAATATTAGAATTCTAGTGATATATATTTGTACAATTTTATAGAACAAGATGAAACATACAATAGGCTTAAAATATAAGTAATCAAAACTCATTCTCACTCTTCTGCTAGTCCTACACAAGAACATGAATAAATTAAAATTAAATTAATTAATACACTTATTTATCCTACTAAGATTAGATTTAAAAATGAATATATATTAAGGCAATGGAAATAGGATTTACATGTTTAATTTAATTCGAAATTGTGTCTTACAATGATGTTTCTAAAAACAATGCTATTTCTAGTACCAAATAATGTGATGTTACTACTTTTATTTGTTGCTCTCAAAATTTGTCAAGTAATTTTTTTCCTAAATCATGGATAGAAAAAAAAAGTATGAGTCAGTTCATGTTTATGTTTTTAAACCCAAAGGAAAATTTTCCTTGATACTTAGAATTTAAATTGTATTAAATAGATGAAGTTTTCAAGACAATGATCTATCTTGATAATGTGTGTTCAATACCATACAATTAGGATAGGCAAACTAGTTGTCAGTTGGTTGGATTAGGATAGAGTGCATGTACTTCATCTTCTACCAGGAGTTATAATAGGGGAATACACAGACATTTCAAGGTGATGATCTAGAATGATAGCATGTGTTCATTCTCATGTGATTTAGATAGGTGAACTGGCTACCAATTGGTCGAATCAAGGTATGCATGTACAATATACACTATGTATAAGGTAGATAAGGTAATAATTAACTATTATTGTCAATAATTGAATTCTTCATTTTTTTTCTCAATTCATTCTCCATTGCATAGAACAAGTCAATGAAATCAATTTTGATTGCAACCAATTATCATAAAATGAGTTTTTGTGTCTCATAATTGAGGTTCTTGGTAGGAAAAATATGTGTTTTGGTTTGGTTCTCCAGGTGCCAACAAAAATCTATAGACCCGATGGGGTCTTGGTTCTAAAAGTGTTATGAAGGTGCAATAGACATAATGGAATATAAGTTACATTGGTGATAATAAGGGCCAATATGCCTTATGAAGTCTTAGTTCTCTAGCTTCTTTTTGTGTCTGAAGTACCCAATACTACCAACAAAGATGATGGGGTCTGCATAATTTTATAAGTGTTGGAAGTTATGAAGGAAGACAATAAAGCTAATGGGGTATAAATAATTTTAATCAGTTCTTAAATTTCCAATAAATTTTGATGTGTTTGATATAGGTTCATTTCTCAAGGTTCTATAGGTGCTTGTAGTGCCTGATAGGCCCACTTACACTGAAAGGGTAAGGTAAAGTACTTGAGGTGTTGATGAGGCTCGATAAGCCTACCATGGTCTATGATTTGTTTTAATCATGTTTGGTGTTGTAGGTATTATTAATTATTGATGGACATGATTGGTTCAAAGTTTGTTAGGTGTTATTGGTACCCGAAGTACCCAATGGACTCGACAGACCCAATTGGGTCTACAAAATCGTACAATAATTTTTTTATAACAATTTACATAGGTGCTTGATGGGTTTGATAGGTTCTATCACTATATGTAAAACTAAGTCTGAATCTACCCACAATAGAATATGAAGGGTCAAAATCATTTAAAAAAAAAAAAAGAATGCCAAAAGTCTTAGAAGAGTATCAAGGGTCAACCCTTTTCCTCCTATCTCTCTATATTGGAGAAATGAGAATTGTATTTGGGTTGTTTGATGATCATTATAATTTTTATTAAAAGAAAGAAGAAATATTTTTTTGGTTTTTCTTCTAATGTAGAACACAATGGAAATTCCATAACTTTGTGTTTAGCATTTTATTTTTGGATGTGTGTTTTTCTTGTGTTAATACATATCTCTAATTTAAGAAATATTGGTATTATTATCTACTAATGAGGTGGGGGTGAGTTGGTTGGGTCATTTGGGTGTATCCAAGCCTACCAAGATTTGATTCATGTTGAGGCATGTGATGTCGGTTGTGTCCATGAGTATTAAGTGTACTTGTAGTGGGTCGAATTTGATCATTGGTGGTCAGTAATGGTTCTCATGGAGCGTGTGGGTGAGTATTATGGTAGAGGAGGTGATTTTAGTTTTTGGTAATGCTTGATGGATGGTGTGGTTTGAATTTTGTGGGCTATATCATTTCATTGATGTAATATGGTCATTAATGAAATTATCTTAGGGATCTAGGGCCCTCAATTGTGTCCCATACCAGTCATTGTTCTGGTGATTAAAATTAGTTTTTGATTCCAAGTTCCAATAAAAATAAATTACCTACACACACACACACACACACACACACACACACACACACACACACACATATACATATATATATACATATACATATACTTATACATATATATACATATATATATATATATATATATATATATATAGATACACACACACACACACACATATATATGTATGTATATATATATATATATATATATATATATATATATATATATATATATATATATGTATATATGTATATATGTATGTATATATATGTATATGTATATATGTATATATATATATATGTATATGTATATATGTATATATATATATATATATATATATGTATATGTATATATATATATATATGTATATGTATATATATATATGTATATATATGTATGTATGTATATATATATATATATATATATATATATACACACACATATATATATCTGTGTGTGTATGTATATATATATATATATATATATATATATATATATATATATATATATATATATATATATATGTATATGTATGTATATGTATATGTATATATATGTATATGTATATGTATATGTATATATATAAATATGTATATGTATATATATATATATGTATATGTATATGTATATGTATATGTATATATATATGTATATATATATATATATATATATATATATATATATATATATATATATATATATCAAACAAGCATATCAATTTTATAGAACTCCTTGTCATGCATAGGATGAAATCTATGTTTGTTCATTCATTCATGACCCTCCATCTCCCTTCCTTTTATTTTATTTTTTGGTCGAAAGAAGTAAAATCTAATAATCAATTTAAATTGTAAATATTATAAATATGTTTATTTATATTTATATTTTTTTCAATAAAGGTAACCTCCCCTCTGAAAATACCATTTTTATCAAAGTATCAAAATTTTCACCAACATTTCTTTATGCCCACCTTGGGGCACGTCATGTGCTTTCTATGAAACCCACAAATATCATTTTTACCCCCTGTATGACTATCCCTATAAATCAATACCCTTTTCACCAACTAAACCTATATTGGATACAAGCTACACAAGTGGATATTGCTCCTGATATCCGACAATTTTCCTAGGTTGACATGGTAAGTAATTCCCATTTTCAAATAGATGCAGTTGTGTTAGATGAAGAAAAAGAAAGTTTTGATCTTACCCAGAGAATTATTTCACTCATTTAAATAATATAGCCTAGAAAAATTATAATCATACTAGTTTGTATAGCTCCCCAAGCACCTTTCTAGGTGATAAATCCTTTGGAATCTTATTTGGAAGAAAATACACAACATCCAGTAAAAGTACATGTATTTTTGACCCATCATTTGACTTGTAATAAAAATATCATTTTAGACTTTCTCTAGAGATAATAATAAATTTACAACCTCTAAGAATATCATTATCATTATTTAATGTCTTGGTTATAAGGAAAATAGACTTCCATAACATGGAAACTATTCTTGTAGCATGGGGTCCTTATATAGGGTCATTGGCCTTAGGTGTTCAACTCTAAAAATTACCCAAGGGTTCAAGGAAGAATTTTCCTAAGTTTATCGATGATGATAAACAACATCTTGATGAGTGCATAACACATTTCATTTATGCCTATAGTATTTTGGGTGTGGAATATGAAGATGTGTCAGTCAGATTAATTTTGAAAACTTTGGTTGAAGGAGTAGAAGAATGATTTCATCATCTACCACCTACTTCTATCCAAAATTATGAAGGATTTATCACAAAATAATTCATTAATAACATTAAAATGCATAAACATAGAATAAAAATAAGCTTAAAAGATACTTCTCAAGGATAAAATCATAAAGAGACAAAAATTTTAAAGTGAAAAACTGAATGTATCAGAGAAAAACCCACATGATAAATTATGAGGCTTGTCTAAAAACTCTCCACAATACAACTCTTAAGAGCAAGATGAATTATAAAATAAGAGAGATAGAGCTTCAAGTATCTAGTTGAGTAAAATAGGAGGATAAGTCTTATTAAATATATCAATAAGAAGTGAGAGGGAGTTACTATGATTCTCATGATGATGTTTCAAATCCCCTTAGGTGTGTGCCAAGTGTCATATTCTCTTAGAAATTGAAGGGAAGCTTATGCCATGTGGGGGGAGGAGTTACTTGAATAAGTAACTCCAAAAATCTTAAGAATAATAAAGAGATGAGTTGTAGCTCATAGAATCTAGATTTATATAAATTAATAATTTACATAAATATAAATTCTTCACATATTAAAAAAAATTCAAGATAAAAAATTATCTCAAATAAATAATAATCCTAACACTCCTCCTTAAACTTTATTTTAGAGTTTATAAACAAACAAAAAGGGAGGAAACATTATTAACTCTCCCACTTCACAATAACTTCCTTCAATTCTAATATATTAAAAAAGAATATTTTTTTTTTTGTTACATAATGGTTTAGTGAAGATATCAACCATTTGTTCTTGAGTAAGATAGAAAGAGAGAACAATTTGATTGTTTTCATGAATTCACTTTAAAATTGATGATAAATATTAAATATGTTTAACATTTTCATGAAAACTTGGATTCTTTGTTAAGTCAATCACACTTTATTATCATTAAAAATCAGGGTAGGCAAAGTTTGAGTGTGTCCCAAATCTGCAAAATGTCTTCAAACACAAATATCTTCCTTGGTGGTATGATTATGAGCTCTATACTCAGCTTCAATGGAAGAAAAATATCTTATATTTTTATTTTTTCCATTCTATGAAATTAAGCTAGAACCTAAGGAGAAACAACATCCACTTTTGGATCTATGGTCATTAGGATCACCAACTCAATCAGAATCTAAATAACCTACCAAAAAAAAATTGGTATTCAAGGTGTACTCGATGCAAAAAGTTAGAGTACCTTTAATATAAAAATTAATTCTTTTAGCAACTTTAAAGTGGTTAGTTTGAGGTTTTGACATAAAACAAGAAATCAATCCAATAGAAAAAATAAATATTAGGATGAGTATGAGCAAGATAATTCAAACTTCCAACTAATTGCCTATATAAATTAGGATCAACGCTTTCTATTTCCATGTCATTAAAAAAATTTAAACCAAGTTCACAAGGGGTAGAAATAGGTTTAAAATCTAGCATACTAAACCTAAATAACAAGTCATGTGCATATTTAGATTGAGAAATTAAAATGTATCTTTTTCTTGTCAAACTTGCATGCTTAAAAAATAACGTAAGAGACCCAAAATTTGTCATTTTAAAATTGTTATTTTAAAGCATTTTTAGTGCAAGAAACCATTGAGCTATTACTATGAGTTTTGATCTAGTCATCAACATAAAAAATAATGATAACTATGTCATTTGGAGTGTTTTGACAAAAATATTAGGATCTTTATAACTACAAGTAAAGCTTTAAGCTACAAAAAAATGATTTATTTTAGAGTTTGATTCTCTAGGAGATTGTTTTAAATCATAAATTGCTTTGTTTAATTTAAAAATAATATTCACATTGCCTTATTAATAAGATCAAAAGGTTGAGACATGTATATTTTTTCATGCAAATCATAATTTAAGAAAACACTTTTAACATCCATTTGATAAATAGACCAATGCATGTGAATAGATAAATATAAAACAATTTTACTTGTGGGCATATTAGCTATGGGTGCAAAATTTACATTATAATAAATTCTTTAAATTTGATAAAAACCTCTAGCAAATAATCTATCTTTGTATTTTTCACTTGATTGTCAAAATTGAACTTAATTTTAAAGAACCATTTACAACTTACCAAATTATGACTTTTAGGGAGAGGGAATAAGTCTTAAGTGTGACTAGAGATTAAAGAGTTGTATTCATCATGCATTACTTTTTCTAAATGAAGGTGACCTTGAACTTGTTTAAGGATAATTATTGTGCATATGTTTAGGCATCAAAGCATAGTTGTAACATTGTTGCCTAGTTATACGAGTATCATTGAGATCTATATAAATTCTAGAAGCTTTTAGATTTATCTTGGCCCACTTAGGCATAGCTTTAAGTGGAGAAAAAATTGAAGAATGAGAATGAACATTATGAACAACATCACTATGAAAAATATTATTATGATCATTACGTGAATGAAAAGGACAAGAAGCAAAGATAATATCAAGAGAATTTGAAGTGGAAGCATAATCTAGCACACCACCTTTAGTAATTTTAAAATCCTTTTTAATCTTAATTTTGTTAGTTTTAGGACCATAAACAATATACGTTGTATATGATTCATCATAACCAACAAAGATAAAGGTTTTATATTTTGAATCTAGTTTTTTTCATTTTTCCTTAAGAGTATGAACAAATGTATCACAACCAAAAACACATAAATATTTTAAGTTTTCTACCACTCTAAAATTATTCAAAGGTAAGATTTAAAACAAGTTTAGTATGAGTCTTACTAATGAGCTAAACAACACAATGCGTTGCTTTATTATAAAGATTTTAATGCATATTTTTAGCATACGGCATACACTTATTTATTTCATTAATAGCCATATGTTTATGTTTGACAACACCATTTTACTTTGGTATGTAAGAAACAATATTTTCATGTTTAATACCATGTTGCTTACAATATGAGTTTTTTTTAATTAAAATATTCAATGCCATTATCAATTCGTAAGATACACAAAGAAAAACTAGATTATTTTTCAATAAATATTTGAAATTCAATGAAAGTGTTTAAAACTTGATCTTTTATTTTTAAGAAACAAATTCAAACTCACATAGTGAAATCATCAACAAAAGTTAAATTATTTTTTGTATCGTTAATCTGCATAGGTCTTAAAAGATCACTATGAACTAAATAAATTTTTTTAGTTGCACGTCAAGATTTATCTTTAAGAAAAGATTCTCTATAAATTTTACTATTCATACATCCCATACAAATACAATTAGTGGGAAGAATGTCAAGGAAACCTTGCACTATATTAATTTTATTCATAAGTGCAATATTTTAGTAATTAATTTGTCTTAATCGTTCATGCCACGAGTTAGCATCAATAGAAGCAAGGAAAACATAAGTAGAAGAGGAAGAATAGAATTCAATAAACTTGAACAAATTATCATGATCTAAAAAAATAGTAGCAACCACTTGAAAATCTTACTTGACAAATTTAACATAATAAATGTGATTAAATATTTCTACTTTATAGTCATGTTTTCATAATTACAAAACGGAAATCAGATTCAACTTTAAATGAGGAACAAATAAGGCATAATGCAATTCATCATTAGATATTTTAACAATTCCTATGACTTCAACATTACAAGAACCATGATTTGCAAGACTCAAATAATTGTTAAAAAGATTTGGTTTTAAATAATTAAAAAATTGTTATTAGACACCATATGTTAAGTAGCATCAGAATCAACAATTCATTCAACAAGAGAATCATGTAAAACACAAATAAAAGTAGCTCTAATATTAGACTTGTATTTGTTTTGAGTCTTAGTATTACTAGTGATAACATTGTCTTTAACCTTAAGATTTCTATTTTTAATATCTTGTTTCTTCTTAAAATAATGAACGCCATCATGTGTGTTTTTATCATAATGATTACATTCTACTTTTTTCTTAGGTATGGAGTTAGAATTTGATTTTTTTTGTCATGTATATTGTTTGACTTAGCATGACATTTGTCATTCTTATGTTATTGTTTAGAAATAAAAGCATGTTCATTAGTTTTAAGACTACCAAATTGAATGAAATTTTTTTCTTCACGACACAATAAAATACAAAATAAATCAAATATCAACTGAGTAGATAGCGTAAGAAAATCTAGTTACGAGTGAATATTTGTAATAAACTAGTAAAAAAATTTAAGTAGATATTTTTTCTTGACAATGTGAATTAAATTCAAATCTTAAAATTGAATGTCTAAACCAATTAATTTAGAATGTAAAGAGTGAAATTTAATAAAGAAACCATCTATAATTTTGAACTCATTATTCTTTAAATCACAAAGTTGATCATGAACTTGAATTTTATTGATTCATTCATAACATTATAAATAGATTTAAGTCTAGATCAAACAATAGATGCAAAAAAATAATCATCAATGTGTACATGCAATTCAGTGGTCATGCTCATGCCAATCAAACCTAAAGCCTCTTCATTTTTTCTTTCCATTTATCTTAGACATCAACAATAGTAAGTTTTTCATCAAGTTTGGGATCATTGTCATCTACTATGCACACTAGAATATGCAATGCATATGTAATTTTTAAAGGTGGTAATTGGTTGACGTGAGTTTAAATTTGAAAAATAATTGAGTCATTGTGCCTCAAAATCTCACTCAATACCAAAAATTAAAATTCAAAAAAAAATCACCAAGTTCTTAAAATATGCAGAAGAGGGATAAGAATGCCAAGAAAACAATGTGTCATTATTGAAGAATGAGAGAAAGAACCAAAAAAATGACTTTGTAAAGGTTAGAATTGCAAAAGAAGACATAAAAGTTGTAAAAACTAGATGGTTTTAAAATTATCGAAAAAGGATAATTAAAAAAATTCCACCAATTCAAACAACAAAGATAATTAAAATAGTTTTTAAACAATTAAAAAATTAAAAAAATAAATAAAAAATTAAAAATAAAATTAAAAATTAAAAATAAAATAAAAAATAAAAATAAAACAACTCTTTCCAATCAAAACTTGAAATTTGTAAATGTAAGTCTAGACTAAAATATTAAAAAAATTAATGTAGATTTGTTTTGGAAAAAATCTTTTATAAATACACGTACTTACCAAAACACAAACTTAAATTAAAATATATTAAAGTGAGTGAATTTGGAAAAATTACCTATATTAAAAAAATAACCCAATAAGCATTTGAAGTTGGTTTTTTTTTTTTGAGTTTTAGAATTTTTTTTAAAAAAACAAACAAGGAAAGGTGACTTGGGTTTTAATGTTTGTGGAATGAATCGAACACAAATTCCAGCTATATGAAAATTATTCAATTGAATATTATTGAATAAATGAAAGGCGTTTTACAATGATTAAATCTTTAAGGAACAAGCGAATTAAAGTTTGAATACCTGGGTAGTGCGGAGATTGATTTGAAAGCAAAAGAAGAGACGTTACCAGAATAAAATAAGACGCAAGAACCAGAGAAGGCACTACCAATGGAACGGAAAGAACAAAAGAAAGACTCAGTAGAAAGAATGCAAAGTAGAGATAGGGAAAAATGATACTTGTGTAGGAAAGGCGTTATGAAAAGAATGCAAAAAAATGCAAGCAAAAATCAAAAAATAGAGATGGATTTGAATTGTTTTTATGGCAGGGTGACAGCTCTTGCAAAAAAAATCTGAGATTTTTCATAACAAATGCCTCCACAACTCACAAAGTAATATTAAAAACGAAAACTAAGCTCTAAAACCATGAAAGATTTATCCCAAAATCATTCGTTAATAATATTAAAATGCATAAATATAGAATAACAAGAAGCTTAAAATATATCTAAAGGAGCAAACCACAAGGAGACATGAAATTTAAAGTGTAAAATCAAATGTATTATAGAAAACTCATGTCATAAATTATGAGGCGTGTTCACAAAATCTTCACAATAAAACTCTTAGAAGCAAGATGAATTAGAGAAGAAAAGAGAGAGCTTCAAGTATCTAGTTGAGGAAAAGAGGAGGAGAAGACTCATTAAATAGAGCAAGAAGAGGGGACAGAGAGTTATTAAGACTCCCATGATGACTTTACAAGGCCTTCTAGGTGTGTGGCAAGTGTCATATTTCCTTAGAAAGAGAAGGGAAATGTGTGTCATGTAGAAGGAGGAGTTTCTTCCACAAGTAACTCCCAAAATCCTAAGGAGAACAAAGAGGTAAATGACACCTCATAGAATCCAGATTTATTTGAATTAATTATTCACATATATATAAATTCTTTGCACATGAAAAAAACTTAGGATTTTTTTAATCTTAAATAAAGAGTAATCCTAAAAAATTGACAGAAGATAAGAAACAAATTCAAAGAGAGATCCAAACCGATTGAAGATGAACATTCCCTCTTCGCTCAACTTGTCTTAGATAAATAAATAACCTCATGAACCCATAACAAAATTCATAGATTGGTTCAATACGTTGATACACAAGATTCTAGCAATTACCATGCCAACCTTAAAAAATGAGAAGTATTTTTTCTTGAATGCACAAGTCCCTGAAGTGAGTTTATTCCTTCAAAGGAACCACCCAAAAACTATGGAAATAGTATTGACTCTAGCTACAAAAATAGAAGATGATATGATAAATAAATAAGGATTCATTCAAAATCAGGGAACATACTTCAGCAAACCCTTTGGTTTAGAGGTTAGAAAATGACATATTAACCTTCAAGAAGTAGATTTATCAAACTCATTAAGCTCCTCCATCTAAAGATGTACCTAGAAAACCATTATTTTCATATCATGGAAATATCCATCCTAGAATCCCTTCTCCAACTCCTCAAATCACAATTGAAATAGCTCCCATGAAAATTAATTTTTCATATATCTTCCATGTTATTAATGATCATGATAGTTATAACTAATAAAAAATGGTAAGGATGCTACAATTGTGCACTATTGAAGAACCACGAGAAGAAGTTATTTTGGGCACCTCTAATCCTTAAATTTTAGAACCCAATGATGACTCTAGTGTAGGATATCTTGAATATGAATCCGATTACGATGAGTATGACAATAGAGTGAAGGTTATGAAAAATAATTCATATTCCATATTCACTAGAGATAAAAACAAGAAGTTGAAAGAAATACAAAATAATAATGAATCTAATAAGAAAAAAGCTAAAGAAGCTCCTAAATCCACAACTTCTCCTAAGTTTGTTCTCAATATAAGTACTCCTTTTTAATAACTTACAAAAGATAAACAACATAAAAAATGGAAAGTTCTTTGTTTCCCCCTAATATATCCACTAATGAATTGAATATTACATATTCATCTTCTTTTGATATCATTGATCACATGAATAAAACCAAGGTCTAGATTTATCAAACTGAATGCCTTAAGTCAAATCATGATCAACTTGACAAATTGATAAAAAAAATTTATAGGCAAAGACTCTAACCCACCTTCACATGAAGCTCATATAAAATTGGTTGATTCTAATTTACAAAATAACATATTTTTTACTGCACAAAGTAGTGAAAGACCTGAGTCATTCTACATTTTTATTTTCATTTAGGGCTTTTGGTTAAACAATTGTATAATTGATTTGAGAGCTTCAAATAATGTGATGCTATCCAAAGTAGCACATGCCGTAGGGCTAACTTACACCAAAAATTTTGGTCATTGGTTTAGCATGGAATTAAAAAGAAATCCTTTAATTGGACAAACAAAATATGATCAGGTAGCCCTAACAACATTACCTCATAAGATAGTCAAAATGATTATTCTAGTGGTAGACATTCCTATGAGATATGGAATGTTGTTGAGTAAGACCTTTTTCAAAAACATTGGAGGTTATATTTTATTGGACTGGTCATAGGATATCATTCTTATAAAAAGAGTCAATGAAAAGTTGCTACCATAACCAAAGGCCAGACATTTGGTACAAACATCAACCGATCCTCAAGATGTTATGTATCAAGAAATAGGTCCCAGTACCTATATGAAGATGAATGCCAAATATTTCAATCTTCCTGAGCTCATCTAAGGTGATAAAAATTATGTTTTAACCCTATAATTTGATGGAAGTTGTTCAAAAACATGTTTGGGTGTTGGAGTAGTATTAATTTCCCCACAAAATGAGTTATTTATTTTTTCATACAAGATCTAATTTGGCTACCCCAATAATATGATTGAATATTGAGCTCTACCTATAGTATTGAAAGTAGTAGAGGAGATGAGAATTCAAAATCTCAAAGTAAGGAGATGTTGAGATAATTATAAAATAGGTATGAGGTAAATATCAAGTAAAGAATTATAGGTTTCAAAATTAAAAAAATAGAGCATGCGACAGCATCAAAGCTTTCGAACATTTTACCACGAATGTTGTTCCAATAGAATAAAATTTCAAATCTAGTGCCCTAGCTATATTAGCATCTTTGTTCATTCTTCACCCAAATTTTAATGAAGTTAGGTATATCATTGAAATGGTATACCACCCAAATGTCCTGGATAACTCAAAACATTGACAAATATTCAACAATGCTGAGCATAACATTGATTTCTTGGAACAAAGAGATAAAAATAACAAATTTGTGTTTTAAGGGAAGCCCAACAACATATAGGGAATCTTTTGTGCCATAGTAAAAAGATGTATAACTTAAATCCATCTGATATTGAAGTGAATCAATTAGATGGTAAAATCATTCAACTAAAGGGAAATAAGATTTCGAAAGGTTTGGTCTATCTATAAGAAATGCTTGATAAACATGATAGGCACATAAAAATGAAAATCTAAGAGGATATCCAAGCATCACCAAAATATGAAAGAATAAATATTGGTATGAAAGAGGCACCATGATATGTGAACATTGGGAAATTTTGTTACAAAGAGGAAAACAATATGTTCATATCTCCATTCAAATTGTATAGAGAGATTTTCATTTGGTGTTATGTTGATCAAAAGTATTTTAGACTTGAGTGTATGCAGAATCACATTCCTTTGAAGCCAAGAATCAATCCATTTAGGAAAAAGCTGAGACATTACAATCTAAGATAGTAGGGACCATATATGAAGAATTAAATATAATGTTTGATGTAAGAATTATTTTTCCTATCCATCATTCTACATGAGTGGCCAATATCATATTTGTCAAACTGAATAATGGAAAGGTAAGGATTTGTGTAGATTTTTATAACTTGAATCAAGCCTCACTCAAAGATAATAATCCTTTGCCACTTATGGATCAGATCTTACAAGTTATCATAGGTTTTGAAATTATGTCCTTGTTGGATGGTTTATCTGGGTACAAAGAAGTGAAGGTTATTCCAAAATATCAATACAAAATAGTGTTCACCATCCCTTGGGGAATGTTTGCATATAGGTAGATGCCATTTAGTCTTATCCATACAAGAGATACATTCCAAAGAGAAATGGATTTTGCCTTCAGTAATATAAAGAATAAAATTATAATGGTCTACATTGATGACCTCACAATGTTCTTAAAGAAAAGATAATATTACTATGAACATCTAAAAATGATATTTGAAAGATGTCAAGCCCATGGCATATCTATGAATTTGAAAAAAACTATCTTTACAGTAACTAAAGGTAAAATCTTAGGACACATGGTTTATAAATAAGGTACTAAGATTGATCTATAGAGATTAAAATCAATCCTGAAGTTGTCTCTGCCCACTAGCAAACCTAACATGCACTCATTCTTTGGCAAGGTAAATTGTTTCAGAAGATTTGTTCCTAATTTTACTAGGCTAACAAGAATATTTTTCAAATGATGAGGGGAAAATACCTTTCAAATGGAATGAGGATGGGAATAAGGCTTTCAATGAGATAAAGGAAGCTATTACCAAAGCATGTGTCTTGACTTGTCTAGATTTTTGAAAAGATTTCATTAAAAATTACTAATCTTCCAAGTATACACTGTTAGCCATCTTGGTGCAAAAAAATGGAGTCAAGTCTTTGATTAATTTCCTGAGATGTGGACTAAAATATCATGAGCTCAGGTACTCTTTGATTGAGAACCATGCATATGTTATGGTCAAAGTTGTAAAACATTTATGCTTTTATATCTTGAATTCCCACATGACCATGATGGTCCAAGACCCAACTATCAAATTGATTTTGAATCAACAAGAACAAAAATTAGGGAGGAGGATAGATTGACAAGGTGCAATAATATGACTAGGATATCAGACCCACCAAGTTGATAAGAATATAAGGTATTTAAATATATTTTATTTATCTCTAAAATATTCCATTTGATGGAAGAAAACCCAATGCTATAGACAATATATCTCCCCCATACCTCAATAAATTTTATAGTATAAGTGGCTTTGGATTCAACTAGAAAAACAATTAATGTTTCTAGGTATCCCCTTTTGTTTTCCAAACCACTACCTCTAACCTATGGGGACATGTGAATCAACAAGTCAAGAAAATACTTGGATTTTATATTTCTAAACCCCTCTCTCTTGCAGTAAAGTATCAAATATGTTGTATAGTGTTGGTTATTATGCATGTTCATTACTCTTCTTGTTGGGCACCCTCCAAAGTCACTCATGATGAGCTTAGTAGAGTTTTGAAATATGTTTTGTGGGATAATTATGAAGGCACCAAAGGTTTTGACCAGGTTGCTTTGGACATTTTTTGTAAACCAAGATTCCTTGGTGGTCTTGGTCATCTTAACACCAAAATCTAAGGCCATTCCTTGTGTGCAAAATAGATAATCTAGGCCTTGGAAGGAGATGATGCATGGAAAATATTGATTTGTAACTACATCACTCAAGGAAAGCCTATGGTTAAAGGATCTTAGAATGGGTTAAATCTTTAGACCCTTATAATATCCCAAGTTTTATTGACTATTGAGGGCATGCTTGTTACCAAGAGTATTTATAAGGAATTGGAACTACTCAAAAATAATTTGAGATGGGGAAAAATATGGGTTTAGGTCTAGGCTCTCTCTAAACTTACACTTGATATGGTGGTTTATTATGCTTAATTTCTTAAAGTGAAATTTACTTTGGTGTCATGGATCAAAAGCCTTCGACGCTTTAGAAAAGGCATTAAGGTCATCTTTGATTTCTTTTGTAAACAAGAAAGGGATTGGATTCCTTGGCAATCTCTAAGGTTTGAATTCAACTTGTAAACCTATGAACAATAGTCCATCTTAGAAATTTAGAACTCTAATTATAATATGCACCTTCAAAAAATTACTATTCAATCTCTTTCTTGGTGGTGGATTGATGGGAAATGGATTGTTAAGACACATTTTCTCTAGTATTTACCAACTTATTTCCCCTCATCACATCCAAATTGATAATCTCAATGTCAAGTGGATTCGATTCCACTAAAAAAGTCTATAAAAGAAGGTTTGAGTGGGTATGGGTAGACATCATTGATCCCAAACAAGTACAATTCCTAGACTTCCTATTGGCACTCAGATAGTTCACATGGGATTGGCTCATCCTATCCACCTAGTCTATAACCACCCAAAAACACTCAAGCATGTGTTTTGGTTTTGTAAACATACCCAATCATATTGGCTTTGGATTCGCACTATTTTTAAGTCATTTCATCTAAAAAATTTACCTAGAAGATGGTGTTCTTAGGGGACCGGTCATGATTTCTATAAAATTCACACAAATTTGGCATATTTTTTGAGCTCACATTATTTTTAAACTATGGAAAAACAAGAATTATTTATTTATTCAAGCTATTCTTAATGACTATTTATTTACTACTAATAGAGTTAATTCTCTTTCAAATGTCATGATTCAAATTCAAGTGCAAGTAGAGAAAGTGTATCTTGAGGTGGACCACCTCCACACATTTTTTAATCATAAGGGGAATTCCCCAATAGCTAGGTTCATCCCAAATCTACTCACCAATAATCATCTCTAAGGGACCATGGCAATAGGTAATGTGGTATTATTCACTCTCAAAATAGACATCGCAGTGGTTTACCTTGATAGTATTTTACCACTCTACCAGTTAGCCCAACTACATTTTATGGACAAGGGTGGTTTGCATCTCCCAAATGTATGTTCATCCAACTTTCACTTTTTATTGCTCCCCCTAGGAAGGAGCTTGAGGAGGGAAAATGAAAATTAAATATTTTTGGAGCCAATACCCAATATGGCTAACAATCCTCCTAAAAGTTGTGTTGGGGGGCAGTGGGGAGGGGCAGCGGGTGGTGATAAGCTAGACAACTCATCACCTCCTCCTCCGTTACTTGTAGTTGCTCTAGTTTTTTAGTTTTTCTTCTTTGGTGTGTCCTTTTATTGGCTTTTTTTTTCATTGATTTTTGGTTGATTTATAATTTTAAAATTTAAGTTATATTAATATTCTCGACGTTAGTTGATGTGATGTTGGAGTGTGATCCTTCCACTCATTTTTTCTTACAAATTTATTTGTAACATAACATTATGTTAATATATGGGAAGAAATTTTTTAATTAAAAAATGTTCCTTGTAATGGAAAAATACCATGGTGTTTCTTTATATATATATATATATATATATATATATATATATATATATATATATATATATATATATATATATATATATATATATATATATATATATATTAGTTGCTTCTTGTGACCATTGACAAAATATATATGTGTTTCAATTATAATATTTTATTTTCTACAATACCTTCCTTCAATTTTAAACATAGTATTGATAATATCTAGAATCCTTAGAAACTTGGTAAAAATTGGATTAAATTTATATAGCATTGATGTTTAAACAAAGTAGAAAAAATATTTTATATGAGAAGGGAAAGAAATAAAAATGGACATAACATTGTTGGAATCGTACACAATGATTAGGATTTTTTACTTGCTATGGGTTTTACACACAATGGCAATGAAAAACATTCAAATATGAAATTACACACATAAATACTTTCCTACTGCTCAAAACTTTGAAAAATATGGCACACATTTTAGTGTTGAAAAATGAGATAGAGAATATTGATGTCTTTATGATTTTAGAATTGTAAGTTGCTACAAATAACACCCATCTCACTATGTTTTTTTTATTTAATTTATCAAAGTTGTGGGGCTCACAAAGTACCATTGTACCCATGGATTGGATCCCCCTCACCTCCACTTCCCTAAATACAACCAAATTCAACTGGCATGAGTTTAATTCAATGATTCTACCATGTCATCCTCTCTACCTATTTAGAGCACCATATCGCCCACAGATTAAATGTCTCTCACATCCACTTCTCTGAAAGATAGAATCCATGGATCAAATCCACACTAGTGAGTTTGTCCCAAGTTGTATCCTTTCCACTAAAAATAAAATGGCATTAATTTATAAACAAGAGTCACCAAAGGCATTCAAATTTATGCATAATAGTAGTGAGTCACCTAAAGCTCAATGGGAAAAGTATTTTTTGTCAAAAGTAATAATTTTAAATACCCTGTAATGTCAATTGTTTGAAAAAAGCCTAAAAAAATATAATCTCATGGAATGAGATGATTATAAGAAATGCACAAAATGTGATAGTTATTGACATTATTTTTAGGCATTACAAAGAAATGCATTGGATTCCATCTTATGGAATTATGGTTTGGTTTTGTTATTGTGAAAAATATGTTGTGACTTATGTTGAAATGATTAACAATCATACTTGTATGATATTCCTTGAGGTTATATTATGTACATTTATTTGATTCATTTTATTATGTTGTATACCATTTAATTTTCACTATGAAATGTGATGTTCTCATAATTGTATGATTAATGCAATGAAGTTATCTTCAATATAACAAACTCTTTTCTCTTATGCGATGTGATATATAAACTACAATGATTAGTGTGCATATTCTTATGTTTTTTCTCTATATCTAAGACCAACAACCTCCCATACATAGTTTGGTAGATTGTGTGCTATAGAATTTGTTTTATAATTATGTTTATTTTGAATTCTAATTAGGAAAAATGGTTTCTTTTAAAGGAAAAATGGAAATTGCAATTGATAGGTTCAGGTTGCATTGTGTACTTCTGAAGTATCATTAGTATTTTATCTCATGCTTAGGAAATGGATCATTGAATATTTTAAATTTATGATTTCCATTTTTATATGGCCTATATTCCTGTATGGGTGTGCTCAACTCAATAGTGTTTACATCAATAAGATTTTGTATCTTATGTATTAATTTAAAGCATTTATCCATAGAATGTTTAACAATTTGATGATAGTCACAATATGAATTTCTATCATAGTTATTTGGTGTATTCCTATTTGAATCAAACTCTTAAAGAGGAGGAAGAGTGATAATCTTTCACTCAATTAGTTTCAATAATAGTATATGAGGGGGTGATTGTAATTTGTAAAATTTCCTCTTATGTGGAGCTGATAATTGAAGTCGATTTGTAGGTTGTGATATTCGGTTAATTAAAATATTTTCATTATTTTCATTGTTAGTTGGTTTGACCTTGTATCTTGGTTTAATTTTAAACTTCATTATTGAAGTATCTATAGGTGTATACTTGAATTTGTTCAAAGTTTTGAGCTTAACTTCTCTATCTCTTTTTATGAGGAATAGTTCATCGAAACATTTGAATCTCTTGAATATGATTGACTCATGGAGTGGTGCAAGAAAGCCTTGATTGAATAAGTATTTTAACTCATTTAAAATCATAACATTATTCATATTAGCTATAATAGTCTTGTAACAAGGTATATAATCACTTATGAGCTCATTGGACCCTTGCTTGAGTTAGCAATTTGTGCATAAGATATTTTCTCATCATTTTCATATCCTTTAGATTGATTACCTTAGCGATCTAATAAGGTCCTTTGGTTTGTACAATTATATGGGTCACCTTACCCTTTCATGTTATAATAGGATATAATATGAGATTTAATATAAGTTGAGGGTCAGTATTAGAAGCGAGATGGTAATTATCAACATTCTATAAACTAGGAGGAGGAACAAGATGAGTCACGCATACATTATGTTGTCTAGTATTAATAATAGGCATCTCAAATTGGATGTTACAAAAATATGTTTGGGATTTTTTATTAGAGATATTAATATTGTTATCTCACTTAGATTTGATCCTTGTTTCCCATTTTCTTGCATAATTGATCCAAATATGATATACTTTCCATGTAGAACAATATAAAAAGAGTACTTGTGTTAACCATTAATGTTCATCTAACTTGGTCATGATTAATGTGTATTATGAGTGAATAATAAAAAAGAAGGTCTAAAAATAAAACCTTATGGATAAATATAAAACCCTATAAATATGAAACTCTAAGGGAAAACCTAAGGTTTTGCAATGTTCAATATGTGTACAAGTTCACCAATATGTTTCACTCTAATTTGGATTAAGGTGATGAACTTAATGTAGCTAAGATATAAATTTTAAATGTAATTCAAATATTAATATATGACATTCAAACATACCTATAAATATAAAATAATGAGATTAATTCTTCTGATTTCAGAAGTGGAATATGTTAAATATAGTAAGTATAACAAAGAGATGAATTCTTAGATTTTTTGGATGACTGTCTGACTGTCACTGTATTCTAGAAGTGAAAATAAAGATCAAATAGGCATGTGGTTCATTTAGTTCTAAAACTTATTCTTTGTTTGTGTTGGGTCAGTTCTACCAATCTAGGTTAGTATCGTTGGTTGATACTGACCTATTGGTCAGTACTAACCTACATGAAAGTAGGGAATAATGATGATATGGTCAAATTTGCTTGTCTATGATTGTTCTATATTCACAATATTGAATAGTGATGTTTCACTTATCTTCAAAAATTAATATCCTTTGCCTTGAAACCCTAATTGTGCTTCTAAGGGCTAGAAACATGTAAAAGTAGGGAAAATGTAATGAGTTGAGATGACCCCAATAATCGATGTTTCATGTTTCACCAAAATGTTTTACAGTAATTTGGATTAATGGGTAAGATTAATCTAATTAATATATAACTTTGAAGTGTAATTCACATCTAAGATATGGCATCCAAGCATACATCTAGATGTAAAAGACTAAGATTGATTCTTTTGATTTGACAAGTGATAAATGCTAATATGGAAACTACTAAGGAGATCAAGATACTTATCTTTTTTGGTTGACTGTATCACTGTGACTATATTCTAGATGTGAAAATTAACATAAATTAGGCTTGTGGTTCGTTCAGTCCTCAAAATAATTCATTGCCTATGTTGGGTTAATTTTATTGATCTAAGTTAGTATCATCAGTCGATACTCACCTGTTGGTCAGTAATGATTTGCATGGAAGTAGTGAATAATTATTGAATAGTCACACATGCTTATCTCTACTTCAGATATTATTATGATCTTGAACCTTCATGATATGTTTAACTCTAAAATTTAGTCTCCTTTACTTTGAAACCCTAGGTATGCTTATGAAAAATATAAATTTATAAAATGGGGAAGTGTAATGTGTTGATTTGACCCCTTATTTGATGATTGATTGTTTCCTATGTATATGATACTTTGAGGAGGGAAATAAAGACGCAAGTTCTCCCACCTAGTGTGATTATGTAATTGTGTTCCCTTGATATTTGTATACAAATAATGATTTAGATTTGATATTTTAAAATGTTTTATTTGAACTAGATTTAGAGTGATTCAGACTTGGCTTGTGAGTGCTCTTAGTGGAAGATTCATGATTTTGAAAAAATATAAAAAATTTACTCAATGTGCAATAGTGTATATATGTATATCAGATAAATGCCAAGTCCCTTTTGAATGAGACATTGATTTATTTATAAATGGATCCAATTGAATAATTTTTCATACCACAAACATGCTAAGTTGTTGGGATGACCCTAAGGATGGGTTTGATTTAAAAAAATATCATTGCTAAGAGCAGGTTCGTAGTAATCAGCTACTTGATATTGACCAAATTTGGTAGAACTGACTTGTGTACATGTAGATTAAACTGATATCTTGGAGATATATGTATAGAATATTTAACAACCTTGAAAAAATATAGTGAGATTCTAGTAGGTGTATAAAATCATAATGGAAGGGCTGACTCATAATATAACATGCAATTGTGAGAGAATGGAAGATTAGACCTTGTTTAAGTGCTCAAGTCATGAATGATAAATGTGTGTCAATCTTGTCAATGTATCAAAGATAATATTTTGGTACAATCTTAATTCCTTCTACCTGTACATAGGTTGATTCCACCAGATTTTATCAATATCACCAGTCTATATTGACATGATTTGGATAGTACTAACCCACTCACAACAATGGTTATTTTATATAATCAAACCCATCCTTAGGGTTGGCCCATTAACCTAGTATATCAATTTCATGAGAAATTATCCAATTAGATCCATATATTAAAAAATCAATGTCTTATTCAAAATGGACTTCACACTTATCTGATATACATTTATACTCTATTTCACATTTAGCAAATATGTCCTATTATGACCAAATTATAAATCTACCACTAGGGTAAGTCATAAGCCAAGTCTGAATCACTTTAAATCCAAATCAAAGAAAGAATTTTCAAGTATCAAATTTGAGGCATTATTTCCATACATATAGTGAATTATCATAATTACATAGTCGCACTAAGTGAGAGAATTACGTGTGGCTTGATTTCCCTCCTTGGATTATCAGATACATGGATAATGGTAAATCATAAAATGGGGATTATTGGGTTAATCTCACCCCATTAATATTTCTAGATTTTTAATGTTTCTATCCCTCATAATAAAAATTATGATTCCAAGACAAAAGAGACTAATATTTAGAGGTACGCACATCATCAGGGTTCAAGATCACAACCACATATCAAGTAGATACAAGCACATGTGATCATACATTCATTTTACCTACTTCCTCATAGGTTAGTATTGATTAGTGACACTAATCTAGATCAACAAAACTATCCCAATGCAAAAAATGAATTAGTTATAGAATCGATCAAACAACATGCCTTCTTTTTTTTATTTTTACTTCTATAATATAGTTACAATCATATAGTCAACCAAAAAAGATAAGTATATTTTTATTATTAAGGGTAAAATTGGGTTTTTGAAAGGGCCCAAACCCTTAATAAAAAAATTAAAATATCTGATAATGAAGATCAAAAAGATGAAGACAAGACATGGCTACATAATAGCCTGAACATAGGACAACTATCAAATAACCAGCTAAGGTGACAAACCTTCTATAAATGACAAAAATAGGAAAAAGATGTTTATGTTTCTTGTGTTTGATTTTATTATTGGAATGGGAGTCCTCTTCTTCAAGAGATGTAAGATTTAAAAAATCATTTTTGCAATTTAGGCTCCTTAAATAATATCTTAGAGTTTAAAAAAATTTGGATGTTATTTTCCTAAACTTATTTTATCTCCAAGTTTCTCATAATCTACCATAATTGATGGCTAATGAAAACTAACTGCCACCTTCTTTGGATGGATCCTTACCTAACCCTCTATAGAAATCAAGGTCTTCTACTGACCCAATTGGTAATCTGGTAATGGATCTTCCTTATTTTGTAGTGGTTATTCAAAATGAACACTAGGAATAATCCTAATGTTTATCTACTCAGTGTTGATATTATATTTTCAATCTCTTCTGATACGACCATTCAAGCACTTCCTATTTAGGTGACATGTTTTTTGATATCTATAGTAATGGATGTTCTCATAGTCAATTGGTTGAGACCAAATTCCATAGTTTGATGAAGGGTTACAATTTTTATACCTAGGGTTGTGACTTGTTTATTGAAAAGCTAAGTATACTAATGTCCTTAGTAATTTCAATATTTAATATATTTCACTTGTCAAATCAGAAGAATAAATCTCAAATTTTTTACATCTAGATGTATTATTGAATGCCATATATCAATATTTAAATTAAATTTTAGAGTTATAGGTTGATTATATTAATCTTACTTGATGAGCCCCAGAAATTTTATGTTCTTATCCTCATCTATTTTATTCATCCTTCTTGTTAACCATGCTTTTGAAAACTTTCTCATAAGTTTGCTTCTACATATAGCCATAATCTTGCAAATAGCATTATGTTTCTGTACTCTTTTAATAGTTCAAATTATGTATTGAAATTAAATATATGATAAGTATCTATTGCTTTAGGACACTTTTTGTATAAAGCGTTTTAAGGATGTTTTGGAGAAATAGGTATATAAAACGAAACATCCTACAACAAAGGAAATTCATTATACAAATTATCCTGTAATCACTATGTGACCACAACCACGAGTGAATAAGTTTTTATTCCTCTTTCAACTGACTCCTAGAAAAAACCATAACCTCCCTAGAGCCCATTAAAGAAGTAGTTGAATAATGAAACAACTTGTTTGTCCTACAACAACGTTGCAAAATTCATGTGAAGATGACTTTAGGAAAAGGAGCCAATTTCGATTATCCAAACTCAAATGTATCTTAGATTAAAATATATATTATTTTGTATATAATAATATCCTTTGTGGTATATATATATATATATATATATATATATATATATATATATATATATATATATATATATATATATATCAAAGTTGAGATATAATAGATGTTGATTAGAGATTATCAAAAATATATTTTGTCAAGCAACTATTATTGTAATTTCTTGTAGCAATTCATTAATACATTTTTTATTAATATGAACAAGCATTTTTTAGTTCAATTAAGTATTGTGAGAGGAAGAATTGAAGATGGAATCAAAAGGAGGAAGGGACCCCTTTGGAAGTTTGTAGAAATATTCCAACCTATTTAATTAGCTAAGCATGTCATTTGATTTCTTTATGCATTGTGTGTTTCATTTTTGAATTATGTGATTTACATTCTTTCTTAGATTTGTTTGATGAATATTAAAACATTTAAAAAATTATTTCAGAGTATTAAATTTATGTTTAATTTCTATCATTTCATTTACTTCATGACTTCAACATCTTAGATAACAATTAGCAAAAGGTCAAATTAGAAGATTGAGTGTGCACATACAATGATTTCATCCTATCAAGTCTACGTCCTTAGGTTGACATTTAAATAAAATAGAAGGTACATGTCGATAGAAACTCTCCTTGTTTATTTTTTATCAAGAGAATTATATCTGATTGTGAATCAACTACTAGTCATTTTTGGCACTATTGTCAGGGAAGGGTGTCATGCACTTTATAATCTTTAATCTTGATAGCAATTATTTAGACATTTATTATTTTTTTATTTCCAAAGATTATTGTTCTTTAGATTTAGTATTTCTTTCTTTTATAATTTAAATTTCCCTTTTTACAAGTAGGATAATGGAAATTTTTTAAAAACTCTATATTACTGATCCTGTGCAGCAGGGTGGGCAAAAAGTTTTAAAAAAAATGGTTGACGTATGCAAAGCAAAGGGGACTATATAAGAAGATTTTTACCTAGATCATCAAATGTTGTTGTAAGATAAAAAATTCATCCTATCGAAACTGAGGAACATGAATAAATTCTTGAATATCACTCACAGTTGTCAATAGAAGAGGTAGAGAAGGAAGAATTTTTGGCTGGACTGATAGCACAAGCTAGAGACCTAGATTAAGTTCATACTCTTGGAAGAGACCCACATGTACCACCTTTGATAATTTACACCTTATCACCTCATACTTAGGAATCTAAAGTTTGCTTCCCTCTGTCGCCCATTTTTCTTGGTAATGAGGCATTCAAGGCTATTCTTGCTCTTAGAAGAAATACCAAGGCTATTCTTGCTCCTAGAAGAAATACCAAGCCAATAAAATCTTCTAATTTAAAGAGACTCTTTATTGAGACACTATCTTAATCTTCTAAAACCTCCATACCATCCCCATTGTATAGGAAGCCAGATATTCCTAAGGAAAAAGATAAAGTCTCCATTTTATACACCCTAGGAAATAAAATAATTGATAGAAATTTTGAGTAGTGGGTAGAAACAACATCCTATCTACTAACACAAAAAGTATTCATGATGGATCACTAGGAAGAAAACACTACCAATGAGTTTCTACTTTTGAATTTCCTATCCTTACTCCTGATAGAAATGCATCCATGAAGAATAGCTCTCACTCTACCCTCCCTACTATTAGGGGAAAAGTATCTGAGGATCCAAACACATTTCTTTTTGAGTTCAACATCTTATACTATAACTATGATTATAATCAAGATGCTTAGAAACTCAAATTATTTCTAGCAACACTAAAAAATACAACACTTAGATGGTTCATGGCACTTGGAAAGGATGTCATTTCTACTTGGGAAGAATTGAAGGAGAAGTTTCTGATGAAATACCAAGACTATTACAGGGAAAAAACTACATGAGAGATGACATATTTTTAATGACACAAGCTGATGATGAATCATTAATATATGGAAATATTTTTGTTCAGCTTGCAAAAATCCAAGCAAACTAAAATGGACAAGGAATAGATCAAGCTGATATTCCTGAAAGGGATTAGAGATGATTGTTTGGAAGCACTATATCTAATGTCTAGTGATGTTTGTACATTACCATTTGATGAACTAATAATTCTATGTACAAACTAATCCAGATCAACCATGAATAATTGTAGGGGCAAAACCCTTTATACAACATCTGTAATAGGACTATCTAAATGTGAAGTGAGCAACCTACTCCAAGACATGAAACAAGACATTATCAGACACTTATCTACCTAGTTTGATACATTACATACACAGAGGAAGTAAGAAGAAATTGAGAAATCCTTAAATACCTATTACCCTGAATGTAGAAAGAAAAAGGCAGATTATACATGCAATTCTACGAAAGATTGGGTAGCTATCATAACTGAGGAGAATTTTGAGATTGTGGAGCTCCATGTGATAAAAGAATATGAGAATCAATTGTTTTTCATGGCTCAATGGAAACCATGGGTATAAAGACTAGGTATGTCATCAAACTCTATGTTTTTAAATTCTTAATTCTTAAATAATCCTCAATATGGTTCTTAGATGAATATACCCAATCAAAATTGGTCTCAAATAAGTTGACAGCTACCCCAAGATTAGTTATGGATGAAATAGAATGAAAAACAACCTCAACTAGGGCAATTTAAAAACCATCAATGGATTTGTCCCTCCAATCTACGACAACAACAATAGAGAGGTAATCAAGGCTTTCCCCAACAAATGCAATAACCATAAAAATAATAACAAGCCATAATTTCAAACACTTAGCAACCTATTCAAACCACTAAATTTCCTACCTAACCCATCCCCAATCCTACCAATAAATTGGTTTAGCCAACACAATCCATTAAAAAAATTCATTGTCCAACATACACCTTAGATATTAATCAAGTTTAACTTCATTTAGGTCATGTTCTTCCACAACCCACCTCACCCATAATCATAAAACACTTTGAACTAGATCCACTCCATACTAATCCACAACCACCCGTAGTCAATCCTGAGCTAAATCCATTATAAAAAAAAAAAAAACTAAAAAACTAACAATCCTCCTTTTTTAGAGAGATTGAGCATATCACGGCCTGAACCAGATCTCGAATTCGATATCTTAGGACAACTCAAGAATGTGTGCATATAAATCCCACTCTTTCAATAAATAAAAGATGTTCCTATTTACAATAAATTTTTTAGAGAGCTATGTTTGAAAAAATTGGGAAGAAAGAAGAAGGATCCTAAAATAGTCCAAGTCATTGGCCAACTATCAGATATTATGTTGAGAAATATAGTTCCTCCAAACTATTATGATCTAGGAAGTCCTGTAGTTAATCTTAGCATCCATGGCCAACCCATCTCCAATAATTTAATTGATTTGGGCATAGCCATCAATGTAATGACCATGGAGACCATGAAATAGCTAAAACTGACCACTCTTTGTCTAACACCCACCATCCTTCAATTGGCTGACATATCAACTATTAAGCCTGAGGGGATTGTTGAGGACCTTGCTATCACTGTGGACTCCTAGCAATACCTAGTATACTTTATTTTCTTACATCCAAATAGTAATTTGGGGGGTTGTCCTCTCATCCTTGGCCACTTATGGTTGGCCACCACTGATGCTTTTATTAGTTGTAGGTCAGAAAAAATGTAAATTTTCAATGGAAATGACACCAAGAAATTGGTTTTGTATCCACCAACTTAGCCTTTCTAGAATGATGGCCCAACCCCTTGGATTGATGACTTTAAGGAATTTGTCTCCTTGTAGACTCTCTGCATAATTGACTAGTTTCTAGCTTTACAGGCATAAGAATAAAACACTATCCTTAATGGTATCCTGCAAAACACCTCTCAACAGGATCCTATAGCCACCAAGCTATTTGAATGTACATCATGCCCTCTTTAGAATATATTTCTTGAGAATGATCTTGATGAAATCATAAAAGATATTTGGACATTCCATAAATTACTTACCTATCAATGTAACTATGCTCTTTTAATCACCAAGATAGAAACCATGCTTTATTTAATAAATCAAGTAGACATTCTACCAAATAAATCTCTTAACATCAGCACCTCCTTAACACCCCAACAAGAAATTTAGTTACTTATAATGTTGAGAAAGCACACAAAAGCATTTTCCTGGGATTACCATGGCATGAGAGGAATATCCCTAGATTTATGCATGCATCACATCTACATTAAAGAATAATGCAAACCTATTTTCCAACCCCAATGACAAATGAATCTTACAGTTAAAGACATTATCAAAATTGAGTTGCAAAAACTATTGGATGTAGGATTTGTTTATCCTATTTTAGATAACTACTAGGTCTTTCCCCTAGTTATTTTTGTTAGAAAGGAGACAAATGGAGTATTTACATTGATTATCAAGAATTGAATGTTGTTTCCATAAATGATCACTTTCCCCTTCCATTTATCGATCAAGTGTTAGACACATTAGCAGGGAAAAAGTACTTTTCCTTCCTAGATGGTTATAGTGGTTATAATCAAATACCAATTACTCCACAAGACCAAGATAAAATCACTTTTACTTGCCCTTTGGGAACCTATGCCTATGTCATATTACCATTTGGTCTTTGCAATGCCGTAACTACTTTTCAAAGGTTTGTTTTGAGCATATTTTCTAATCTTTCCCATGACTACATTAAAATCTACATGGATGATATCACTATCTATTGGTAGACATTCGAATAAACATTGATTAACCTAGAGAAAGCTATTCAATGTTGTCAGGACCACCAATTATCTTTGAGTAATGAAAAGTGTTACATGCTTATGACTAAACGGATTGTGTTGGGGAATCATATATCCCCTTCTAGAATTCATGTTGACCCAACAAAGATAAGTATCATTAAGGATCTACACACACCAAAGAATTAGAAATATGTTAGAATTTTTGTAGGACATGTTGGTTATTATAGATGATTCATCAAATATTTTAGTATAATTTATACCCCATTGTTTAGATTGCTTACTAAGGATGTTGAATTTACATGGACTAATGATTGTCAAACTGTCTTTTAGTAACTCAAAGACCTTTACATAATAACTTTTGTTATGAGAGGGCTTGATTGGAAGAATCCTTTTCACATCCACACACATGCATCTGACACCACTTTAGGAGCTATCCTTGGCCAAAAACATGAATCCATGAGTTATACAATCTATTTTATCAGCATGAATATTCAAGGGGCTAAACTCAACTACACTATAATAGAGAAAGAATTTCTTAACGTTTTTTATGCCATAAAAAAAAATTGACACTACATTAATGGTTACTAAGTATTCATCTACACAGATCATGCAATAATCAAATATTTAATAAACAAACCTATTGTAATAGGGATGATAATTTGTTGGTTGCTTTTGCTGTAGGAGTTTGATATTACCATTATGGATAGACCAGGTAAGGATAATGTCGTAGTAAATTTTCTATCTCAATTTCAAAATGATGAGCATAGTCCTATTGTTGATGATTCTTTTCTTGATGAACATTTATTTACCGTAACAATTCAATCTCCTTAGTTCGTAAATATTGTTAACTATCTTACTACAAGATCACTAACACAACATTTCTTACTCAAGGACAAATAACATCTAATCCAAAAGAGTAGACATTATTCCTAGATTATAGGATATCTCTTTATCATTAGACCAGATTCAGTTATGAGATGTATCTGAGAAGATGAAGCTTATGACATTCTTAGAGCCTACCATGATGAACCTTGTAGGGATCATTTTGCTGCCAAATGGACTACCATGAAATTACTCATTATAGAATATTATTGGCCTTATTTTCATAAAGATGCCATGATGTATACCTGTATATGTGATCAATGCCAACATATGGAAAAACCCACTCGCTCTGATGAAATGCCATTATAGCCACAACTAGTTCTGAAACCCTTTGACAAATGGGGATTGGATTTTGTAAGTACCATTGATCTTAAATATAAAAAAAGTAATATATATAGGTGTGCATTAATTATGTCAAAAAATGGCTAGAGTTCAAAGCCTTAACTCATGCCAGAGATGAGAAAGTAGTTGAGTTCTTCTATGAAGAAATCTTCACCCATTATGGAGTACTAAGAGAAATAGTCACAGACCAAGGTCCATAGTTCACATTAGACCTCATAGTTGTCTTGGTCAAAGAATATGAAATTAGACATAAAAAGTCTACCCCTTACCATCCTCAATCAAATGGTCACGTGGAAGTGGCAAACAAAGAATTGAAAAACATCCTCACTAAGACTATCAGCTTACATAGAAAAGCAACTCATCTTCTTAAATTAGTTTAAGCTTATAGAATCACCTAGAAAACCATAACTAGTTTCACTCCATATAAAATAGCTTATGGTAAAAATCATATTTTGCCTATTAATTTTGAACATAAAATATTAAAGACAACACTTGACTTGAGCTTAGATTTTTCCCAAGCTCAACAAGACAACATCATGTAGCTAAATTCACTTGATGAATTAAGAAAGGAAACACTTCATCACAATGAAATAGTGCAAAGACAACATGTGGGTTGGCATGACATGAACATCAAAACTAAGAATTTCTAACTTGGTGACTAGGCACTCCTTTTTTACTCTAAATATAAGGATCATAAAATAAAGCTACAGTCTAGATGGCTTGGGGCTTATGATATCGAATAATTTTTTGACAATAGAGCTTTAAAGCTCATGATTATTGACTCTATTCAGTTTCAACTACTTGTTAATGATCCGTAAACTACACCAAATCAACTCAAAGTGAAGTTTTAATTATGAATACTGAATTTCTCAAAACTTAACAAATTCTCGAAAAACTCAAAAGAAATTGCATCTAAATGTTTTGGCATAAAATGTTCTTGGTTATTAAATCGGTTTTTTAGTAATGTTGTGTTATAATTGTCATAATCTAAATTACTTGCATAAGTTTATTTACTAATTAAACCAAATCAGCAAACTGAAACAAGATCATGCATCAAAATGACAAATTACCAAGAAACACGAAACGTGATTATAGAGTTCAGCTCAACAAATGATGCCTACATCTCTGGGTTCTCCAAAGGAGTGGACCATTTTCATTAAGGGCATTTCAACAACCTGAAAACAATAAACAACTTTCCTGCAAGTTGATCTCTCAATACAAAAATTCACCTTCACTGTGACTGATAATCAAGCCCGACACCTTCAAATTCCATGAGTCTTCACACCTGCAAAGTTGCTTTAAAAGTCCTAAAAATCTCCTCTATGGGCTTAAAAATACTCTTCCAGTATACAATTTGGATAAAAAGAGCATTAAGACTGAATGTTATGGCCGAAAAATGGATAAAAATCCATTATCTAAGTTTTTCCAAAGCTTTTACAAAGTCTCAACCTTTAAAAATAAAAAACACAGTCCAAAACCTATTTAAAACAAATACAGATTCGTGCTTTTATAATCAGTTGCAAGCCTGTGGCATAGTGGCTAAGTTTCCTAACTTTTTGCCACAAGGTGAGGGGTTCAAAACCTCCTCCCATCATCCTAGGTGCCTAGCATGCAATTTGAAATTCCTCCTCCTTGTTGGGTGCACTTAGGCTCTCCTCCCTAGGCACCATGCATGCTTTGAATGCTTTGACTTCTTCTTTCCCTCCTTTTTGGCGCCTTGGACTTTGAAAAAAATTAAAAGACATGTGAATAAAAAACACCTAAGCCAATTTTTTTACAACTAATTTTTTTTGCCACATGTCAAATGGCTATTGGCCCACTTGGAATTTCAACAGTGCCATGTGTCAACCTCTGATAGGTCCAAATGTTGAAATGTCCTCGAATCACGTGCCAAATGTTGCAAGTGACATTTTTTGACAAATCTTCAAATGACCATATCTTGAGCATCCAAACTCTGTTTTGTGAACCACAAAAAGTCTCAGAAAGCTCTTGACGAGATCTACAGTGTGCCACCATTGAAAATCTGACTTGAAACCTTTTTCTAGAACCCAATTTGTGATCACACCTTCCCAATGGAAGGCTTTTGGTCTCCAAAAGTCCAATATCTTATGAAATCTTATAACTAGTCTACTACATCCATGAAAATAGAACCCAATCATATCAAGAGGTATAAACAATTATATTAAAATGATTCACAATAAAATTGCAAAAATGCCTAATCCAAAGGCATGAGTGAGTGAATTTTCAATTGCAAAAGTGATTACAACATACCAAAACTGTCTGTCCAAATGTCACATCCTATAAAGCGGTGAATTACCAAAAACTGAAACAACTCTCAATGTAACTATAAGACAAGTTTAAAATGCTGACAACATACAATAAATGTTGTGGACATGTTGCAATACAATGCCCTAGTATGGGACTTATATTCTAAGCAAATGCAAAGAACCTAAAGTGTATGTTGCCTAACATCTAAACATGCCCAAAGGGTCTTAAACATGCATCTATACATCCATGTGCCAAAGATACATTCAAAATAGCAGTCAAATAAGTGTTGTAAGGAATCAACTCAACCTACAACATGCATTATGCTATTATCTCCAACTGATCAAATGAGTTCAAATCCTCTAGACAACTCACATAGCATAAATAGGAGATTCAAAAACTTAGAGTTATCAAAAAGTGAGAATTGAAAAAATTCATATAATGAACCTGTCTTGAAGTGTTCCCACCAACTCTAATCTACATCTTATCAAAGCTTGATCATTCCCTAGGGTGAATTCTTAACCATGCTTTGAAAAAAGAATGTAGTGATAATCCACTTAACCATTTCTTTCTTCCTAGTGAAATTGATTTCCTTAGTGGATTCCTTATCAATTGCATATTGTTGACTTAACCTCTTAAATGGATTTTCACTTGTAGGTTTAACCTTATCCTGGGTTGTATTGTCAACTACATTATGGATTGAGTTAGCTTCATTAACCTTAGTGAGAGGTTTGTAAATCATCTTGGTTCTAACATTACTTGAATGTGAAGATGCATGAAGCTTAAAACATCTATCAATCCTATGTCCACTCACTTTACAATGAGTACAAACATCCTTCTTAGGTGAGGGTCCCCTTTTTCCAATTCCCAATTTAACATGAAAAATGGCCTTTCAAACATGCAATCTACTTCAATAAAGCATTTCATTTCCAACAAGTCTTAGCACTATGGTTATTCATCCCACAAAAAGTGCATGGAAATGATTACATTATCTTCTGTCCATTATATCCAAACTTCTAAAAAGTATCAATTGGATAAAAAGATTTAGTGTAAGAATCAGGAGGTGGAATCTCAATACCTCTTTTACCTTTACACCTTTGAACTAGTGGCCTAGAACATTCGCTATTGGAAGCTCGTCTTCCTTTAGCCATGGAAGAAACTTCTCCATCATCCACCTGCACACTAGTATAACCCAAACCTACATGAAGAGGTCTATGCTCAACCTGAATTGGGTTAGTTATACCTTGGCTATCTCTACCAAGTCCTCCTCCATTATAACCCATTTTAAACAACAATTTAGATCCTATGCCCTTAGTGTATCTTTCAAAATCACCAAAAACAATGTTACTAAAATCCGAATCTAAAATGGTAGAAGAAGATGAAGATTCTTGTGGTGAAAAACTTACACTGCACTCAATCATAGTTTATGCATCTAAAGTTAAAGGTTTTACCTTTTCACACTCACCACATTGCAATCTAATCAAGAGCTCATCCTTGGATTCAAGCTCTGATTTTAACTTTGGCACTTGCAATTCAAGTGCAAATTTTTGGCATCTCAAGATTGCATTTTCATCTTTGATGGCCTTAATCTATGACAACTTACCTATGGTTTCCTACAAACACTTAATTTCACATTGCACACTGCAATATAATCAATCTGCAAACCAATAATCCAACTATTCTGGAAGCAACTGTCATTACACAACTAGAAGCAAACCCTGCATTCTAACTGCTCTGATACCAACTTGATCCGTAAACTACACTGAATCAAATCAAAGTGAAGTTTTAATTACGAATACTAAATTTCTCAAAACTTAACAAATTCTCAAAAAACTCAAAAGAACTTGCATCTCAATGTTTTGGCATAAAACATTCTCGGTTATTGAACTAGTTTTTTAGTAAAGTTGTGTTATAATTGTCATAATGTAAATTACATGCATAAGTTCATTTACTAATTAAACTAAATCAGCAAACTGAAACAAGATCATGCATCAAAATGACAAATTACCAAGAAACATGAAACATGATAACGGAGTTTGGCTCAACAAATGATCCCTACATCTCTGGGTTCTCCAAAGGAGTGGACCATTTTCATTAAGGGCATTTCAACAACCTAAAAACAATAAACAACTTTCCTGCAAGTTGATCTCTCAATACGAAAATTCACCTTCACCATGACTGATAATCAAGCCTGGCACCTTCAAATTCCATGAGTCTTCACACCTACAAAGTTACTTTAAAAGTCCTAAAAATCTCCTCTATGGGCTTAAAAATACTCTTCCAATATATAATTTGGATAAAAAGAGCATTAAGACTGAGTGTTATGGCCAGAAAATGGATAAAAATATATTATCTAAGCTTTCCCAAATCTTTTACAAAGTCTCAGCCTTTAAAAATAAAAAACACAGTCCAAAACCTATTTAAAACAAATACAAGTTCATGCTTTTATAATCAGTTGCAAGCCTATGGCGTAGTGGCTAAGTCTCCTAACTTTTTCCCACAAGGTGAGGGGTTCAAAACCTCCTCCCACCATCCTAGGCACCTAGCATGCAATTTGAAATGCCTCCTCCTTGTTGGGCATGTTCAAGCTCTCCTCCCTAGGCACCATGCATGCTTTGAAAGCTTTGACTTCTTCTTTCCCTCCTTTTTGGTGCCTTGGACTTTGAAAGAAATCAAAAGACATGTGAATAAAAAACACCTAAGCAAATTTTTTTGCAATTGATTTTTTTTTGCCACATGTCAAATGGCTATTGGCCCACTTGGAATTTCAACAGTGCCATGTGTCGACCTTTGATAGGTCCAAATGTCGAAACGTCCTCCAATCACGTGCCAAATGTCGCAAGTGACATTTTTTGACAAATCTTAAAATGACCATATCTTGAGCATCTCTATTTTGTGAACCGTGAAACGTGTTGGAAAGCTCTCAATGAGCTCTACAATGTGCCACCACTAAAACTCTAACTTGAAACCTTTTTATAGAACCCAATTTTTGATTAGTTAATGGCCACATGATCAAGCTATATAAGAAACCATTTTCAAAGGAAACTCTCACTTGCCAACTTCTTGAAGAACAACATCCATATCTTCTTCATTAAGCAAATCAACCTATTCCTATAGCTGAAAGTTATTTATGTCAACCCTTCTCTAATATTTTAAAAGAGTAATAAAGGTTCCTATAGCTAAGAACAAATCATTCACAATGGCTTGGTTCAATCTGAATAAAATATTATCTCTTAGATTCTTGTGATTCCAATTAAGTTTGGACTAGAATTTTTTTTTTAAATAGAAAATTTAGCAGTGAAAAACATTGGGAATTATTGACGAATGTTGTCTCAAAAAACCAAGTCACTCGCTGATCGACATTCATTAAAAAAAAAAAAAAGAGAGAGAAAAGGCACTACTTTAATAAAAAAATGTTTTCATTTGTTTTTGCTTGGAGATTCATTCCCTTAGAGTAGAAATACATTTTCATTCTTACTACAGGATGAAAAACTTGTTGCTATAAGATGAAAATAATATTTTTATAGGAAACACTTCTTGCTACAGGATGAAAAACTTGCTGCTATAGAAAACATATCTTACTATAGGATGTATTCTTATCATTTCATCCTACATAAAGAGTTTTGCTACCAATCAAATGACAACACACGTCAAGACTGCCACTTTGAATCATCATTTGTGCATTAATAAAAGGTATTTTTACTAGTAAAAAGAAAATTATTTTATATTTATTTCATGTCATACATTATAATTATTACTAAGATGATGGTACCTAATGCTATTAATGCATTGTCATATCTACTCCTTATCATGCCAACTCACCATATCTTATCCTTCACTGATTGATGTGACCTTTGACGTGTTATTGTTGTCACCCTTTGATATTACCATGAGCCATTTTGTGCATGCCATCTTTATCCTTCAAGGACAAGTGATAGTTTAAGTTATGGGGGGGGGGATATTTTCCATAATTCAAATGGATTATTTCACTCTCAAAGCCAAAATCATAAGCATTTCACCAAAGCCACAAAACCCTTGATGTAAGAACGTGAACATGTATCTCATATTTCATCTTATAATATGGGAGGGGACTTTTTAAAACATGAACTACTTGATATCACTATTTTAACTAATAACTCGAACATCCTAGCCTTGCTCCAGAATGTAGGATGGGCACAGTATTTTGAAAAGATATTGGCCTTAAATAATGGTACTATAAAAGAATTCACTAGTTCATTGCATAACAACCTAGAAACAGTAAGAAGAATAGATATAAAGCTAACAGAGACTATCATCAGTAGATTAACTAGATTTCCATGAATAGGGGAGGCATGGCAAGAAAAATTTAATGCTAAGGAAAAAAGGAAAAAATTCATTAGAGGAAATGAAAGCTTGGAACTTCAAATCAGGGCACTACATGGTTGTCTTTACTAAGATAATGGGCCAAAGATGTTGAGTTTGTCTATAGATATTTCACTTGTGAAGGGAGGTATTCCATGTTGCATGGCATCCATTTCAAGTTCATGAATAATTTGTAGCATGGTATAGAGATGAACATTCCCAAATTTTTGTTCCACATGATCACAAAAATGGTGAAGTCTTTTCAGAAAGGTAACTCCAAAGATCTTTCCTATCATTGTTTAATCTAGTTGATTATTCAAGATTGTTTGTAAAGGACTAGACCCAACATAAGTTGGAAAGAATTTCTCCAAGTACCAAGAAATGCAGAAAGTGATAGGGAAGGAAATGAAATAGAATAGGAAATAGAGGTATAAGAAGCCCTTCCTATAGTTCCACAAAAACTTATAGTAGAAAACCTTCCTAAAACTCCACAAGAACCTATAGGAGACCTTCCTACAACCACACAAGAACCTACACCAAAAGATCTTCCTATATCAACATAAGAACCTATAGCAAGGACTAAATAAAGGACATATATAAGCATGAAATCCAGAGGAAAAAGGAAGAAACTCATTCTCCATCCTAATTCAAAGGAGTCTGAGTAGGAACTTCCACCATCTCCTAAAAAGGCCAAGGTAACCTGTACTCCTTGAAGATAT
Source organism: Torreya grandis (assembly GCA_037957365.1). Lineage (NCBI taxonomy): Eukaryota > Viridiplantae > Streptophyta > Pinopsida > Cupressales > Taxaceae > Torreya > Torreya grandis. Next base: position 4,987,746 of record JARHVA010000460.1, on the reverse strand, counting down.
CATAGATTGAGAAGAAAAATGAGAACTAAGCCTTATTCTATTATTTAAATTAATGAAGAATTTGGAGAAGAATAGACTACTAGTAGTGATGAATCTCTAGAGGCTAAAATAAAAAAGAGAGAATGTTTTCTAGAATATAATCAGGAGGTTGAATAAGTTGAGCACAATCTTAAAGATTTGTAGGAATAAGTGAAACAATTGGAGCAACCTATTGTACAAATGAAATTTCCTGAGCAAGCCCTAAAAAAAATTGAGTGATTAAGAAAGTAGTTGCATGATTAGTCTAGAAGAGGACTAAATGCACTTGTTTCACCAAAGTTTTAGTGGAATCCCTCTATAGAAGACCATCCTATAATCATTATTTCACAACCTTTTATAGAGGTAAATCAATAGGAAGAACCTATAACCACCCAAGAAGTCAAGTATCATTCCTCATTTGAAATATATTCTAAATTGATGAATTAGATGGATATTCAGTCTGACATTTTAAAATAATTAGGAAAAGAAAATAAAATATTGAAAGAAGAGAATAAGTTGAAAGAAGAGAGGATATCCAAACTATAGTAGAAAATTGAAGATATGGCTAGTCTTACCCAAGAGCTCCTTGACTACAGGCCTCCTACAAGAGTTTATTTACTCTACCTTGAAGATCAATGGCATAAGTATATATTTATGAGAATTTATTGTGACATTCCTCATGAAGTAATTGATCCCCTCTCCTTTTCTATCTATAAATAAATTTCATAGGAAAAACAAGCACAATTGTGTGATTTCTACCTTCACAATTATGTTTTTCCCTATGATATAGAGTGGAACCCTAATGTCTATGTTGGAGATGTCAAAATTAATGAATTTTCATCATATTTATTGAATGAGTAGAGAAGAGGAAGAGAAGTAACTAAATATAGGGAAAATGAAAATGAAATCCAACTACCTATCAAGAGAGAATCAATCGCACCTAATTTCATATTGATTGAATGGGATAATATCATGTTGAAGAAAGAAGTTAGAGCTTGGTTTGCAAAGAATTGTGATGAAGCCCAAGATTTTTATTTAAGATTAAGAAATTCTATTGGCCTTGCTACAAGAGAATCCTATAATGAATGATGGAATGAGATCACTCCTACACTGAAAAAGAGAGAGCCATATTTTCCTTTTAACTTGAAGGCAACATTTAACAAGATCACAAAATATAATCTTCTTGCAAGTGAAATGGGATCTCAATTACTGAACCTCAAATTCTAGTGCCCTTTGTTCTAGTATCCTATTCTAGATTGGTAGGAGAAATCCCCAATGGATGAAGTCAAGGAAGTTAAAATCTGACAACTATTTAAACAAAGGCACGAATTCTATGCTCACCTTACTAGTGATGCCATAGATCCCATGGATTTCAGAGTTCTTTGTGAAATGGGAATGAACAAGTTTGTTGCTCGAGGTTGAGAAAGATCTTAATTTGGTGGGTGTGATGAGCCCCAAAAATGATCTATTCTTGTCCTCATTTATTGTATTCATCCTACTTATTAACCATACTTTTGAACACTTTCCCATAAGTTTCCTTCTGCATATAGTTATAATCTTGCAAATAGCATTATGTTTATGTACTCTTTTAATAGTTAGAATTATGTAATGAAATTAAATATATGAAAAGTATATATTTCTTTAGGATGATTTTTCTATAATGTGTTTTAAGGATGTTTTAGAGAAATAGGTATATAGCACAGAACATCCTTCAACAAAGGAATTTCATTACACAGATTATCCTGCAACCACTATGTGACCACAGTCGTAAATGAATAAATTTTGTCTCCTATTTCAAATGACTCACAAAAATAACCATAACCTCCTTGGAGCTTAATAAATAAGTGGTTGAATAACTAAACAACTTGTTTATCCTCTAGCAATGCTGCAGAATTCATATGAAGATGATTTTAGCAAAAGAAGCCAATTTTGGTTATCCTAAGTCGAATGTATCTTAGATTAGAATATATATTATTTTTTATAGAATAATATCCTTTGTGGTGTATATGTTTGTGTGTGTGTATTTTTAGTTTCAGAGTTGAGATATAGTAGATTTTGATTAGAGATTATCAAAAATATATTTTGTCAAGAAATTGTTATTGTAATTTCCTGCAGCAATTCATTGTTGTATTTTTTATTAATATGAACAAGCATTTTTGAGTTTAATTAAGTAATGTGAGAGGAAGGATTGAATCTGGAGTTGGAAGTAGGATGGGCCCCCTTTGGAAGTCTATAGCAACAATCCAACCCATTTAATTAGCCAAACATGTTATTTGATTTCTGTATGCGTTGTGTGTTTCATTTCTGAATTGTGTGACTTACATTCTTTCTTGGATTTGTTTGAGGAATCTTTCAAGGTATAAGTATTTATTTCATAGTATTCTATTTATGTTTAATTTTTAGCATTTCATTTACTGCATGACTTCAACATCTTAGATAACAATTAGCGAAAGGTCAAATTAGAAGATTAACTTTGCACATATAGTGATGTCATCTTATTAAGTCTACATCCTTGGGTTGACATTTAAATGAATTAGAAGGTACAATTCCATGGTAACTCTCCTTGTTCATTTTTTATCAAGAGAAGTATATCTGATTGTGAATTGATTGCTAGTCATTACCCATTAATATAAATTAGGGTAAAATATATTGGTGAACTCGTACACATATCTAGCAATGTAAAACCATAGATTTTTCCTTACGATTTTACATCTCAACCTTAATGTTTGATTTTTAGACCATTTTTTTTTAATTTACTAATAATACACATTAATCATGACCATGTTGAATGAACATTTTGGTGAACATAAGTACTAAATTTACTTTTATCATATTGTTTTACATGGATAATGTATCGTATTGGGATCAATTTTGTAATAAAGATCAAATATAAACTCAGTAATAAGCCTAAAATTACCAATTAATAATATCAAGCCTTCCTCCAATCCTATTATTGAAACATTCAATTTGAGATACCTACTATTACCACTAGATGCTAAAGGGTGTGTATGACTCCCTTTGTTCTTCCTATTACATATTGTAAAACATGATCTATCCACTATATTGATGGAGTTATCATGGATATTTAAATTGATGATATAACTACTAAATATCAACAAGATGCCATGGAGGATGAAAATTTCATTGAGTATCTTAACATGAATCTACTCTAGATTGATGCAATCTTTTATATTGCAAGAGATTAGCTGAAAATTTTTGGCCCAAGCTTCCACATTAGGGAATCAGACCACTACTACCATGATTATCTCTACACTTACACCTCTTGTGACCTATGTGACATCCACAAAAATTTTGGGGAAAACGTGATACCTTCAAAAAAAAATTTAACCTATCTCCATGCAAGAAATCTTTACCCCTCCCATTAAACTACACTTGTTCCTTTACCAACCTTAACCAATGCAAATTCCCTTGAGTAGGCTATTATAATTCTAAATTCTATAGTGTTGTAACTAGAGAAAAGTGCATCGTTAGCTAATCATTCCATGGATTCACAAAACTAGCTCCATAATCCATTAGCCCCTTATATATCAACTTACTCTTTACCAACAAGGTTTGTATCTCTAAAGTTCCTAATATAAGAAGGTTAAAGTGATCCCGTGTGACATCTTAGATCATTCCATGTAACATGCTTAGACAATACATATAATGATAAGATATTGACCAAGTTATTTATAATAAGTCTTAAGGACTATGCATTTAAATGGTTATACGATCACCCTCTTCAATCTTTAAAAGCATTCAACCCCCTAGTTGACCAATTCCTAGCATGCTTTGCTATCAATATCAATGAGAAGCTACCATATGCACAAATTTATAAGCTTAAGCAAGGCTCTAATGAACCAATCAGTGATAATGTACTTCGATAAAAGACTCTACTACTCAAGACAACCAATGTTATAATTGACAATAACTTTCAAGATATATTCGAACAAAGTCTTCTAGCACCACTCCAGGAGTCAATTCTTTTCAAGAGATTCAAATAATTTGATGAGTTATGCCATGTAGTGAGGGACATAGAAGTCAAGTTAATTTCTTTGAAAAAACTTGAGCATAAGTTAAATCTTATGACTACTTCGACAATGAAGTTTCAAATAAAACCAAGTTATAAGGTCGAACCAAATGATAACAAAAATGAGAAAAAAAATTAAAGTCAATGCAATGTTGCAACCTACACACCAGTTATAATTGATAGCTCTAGCTAAGAGGTAATTTTCATGATTACCATCACTCCTCATGTACTACTAAATAAGTCTCTTGAGTGTAACCTTATCACATTCCATCCTCCATAAGATCTCAATCCAATCAAACCTAGACAAAGTAACTATGATGGAAATGCATATTGTGACTATCATCAGATTGTGGGCCATTCAACAAACATATGTTTCAAGATAATACATAAGATATAGGATCTTATAGATGATAACATTATTGATTTGGTCACTCCTTTATAGAAATATAGACCAAAACAAAATGGAAATAAAAAATTGAAGATTTCTAGTGATCCTTTTCCCAAACATGCAACAACAAAAACCAAGGACACTTTAAAGGTACATTATGTATACAATGTGCATCATCCACATGTGACATATGATCATCCACTATATAAAATCATTGGTACACTTAGTGATATTCCATCTTAGTCTCCCATAATCACATTTATTGACAGTGATATAGTTGATGATGATTAAGTTTTTTACGCATTATTTAGACAAGCTTACATTGATGAATAACCTACACATTTTTTTATGATTGATAATAGTTCAAGTTATATATTTGCATGATAAAACTTATCCAATCCCTTAAGTACACATGAAAATATTTACAAGATACATCAAAAGTTGTTAAGGGAATCTATGAACAAAAATAGAATACCTTGGGATGTATATTAATGCCTCTTTAGGTAGACTCAACCATATTAGTCACACCATTCCTAGTTTTAAAAAGAAATGGGGGTTTCTACATGTTGTTAGGATGCCCTAGAATGTAGAGACTTCATGCAATTCCATTTATAGTGTACTGATTCCTAAAGTACATATATTGTAATAAAGTACTCATAGTTTTGGATGTACTATATGACTATCCTTTATAGCCAGTGATATCTTCTCCTCCTCCCACACCACCATCATGAATGGTTGATACACATATTTAGGTTCATTATTCAGAGATGGTTGACACACCTATTCAAGATCATCATTTACATATGCAAGATCAACATACAAAGTGGATTTTTACACATATATAATATCAAAATACGAAGTTGATTATTACACATATACATGATCAACATATAAACTAGATTATTACACATATACAAGATATATCTATGCAAGTTGATATTCAAGATCGATCATGTCATAAATTTACACAAAGACCATAAAGGTCACCACCTAATTATAGTAAACATTTAGTTAGCACTATGAGTAGTTCAACATGTTCCACAATAAAGCCATGTATGAAAACTCCCTCCTATTATATAGTGGAAACCACAAAGTCCTCAACTATATAGAGTTACTCATCATACTTTGAGTTCCATGATTAACAATCATTCCATATATGGCACACCGCTTGACTTCTTATCAAATCCCAACTCACCCACAGTTGATACTTCCAACCCACAACAAGTGACCCCTCCACCACTCGATATAAACACTTCTCATGATCCTTCCATGGATAGGATCATTGGTTATATTTTTCAAAATCCCAAATATTCCAACAAAATATGAAAAAATAAAATAATCAAAAAATTAAAATTCATTCAACTATTCAAAAAATTTAAAATCAAAACCTAAGCATTATATGACTACTAGATTATGCTATCTACATAAGTTTTTTATGACATGTTTGGTAAATGGCATGTTCTTTACATACACACATGTATTTCATCATATCTGAGTGTTATATGAGACAAAAATGTTACACGTGGATATAAAAATGTTGGTCTTCCCTCTACCCAATGGCCATGCCGATATTGGGTGCATCTTGTTCCACAATTTTTACTATTACAAGTTATAAGTTTCTATGACCTTTGCACTGTGTTGAGCTACCCATATTACTTACACATGTCTTACTGGTTACTCATATCTTATAAAGTGATACAAAGATATGCCATTTTATTGTGATGTGAAATTGATACATATGGATGGTGTAGACTAATTATCTTGTTGTATGCTTTGTTGATCTTGTTACTCTTTTAGATGATAGTCTACTTTGTGTTTCACTATTATGTGTGATCCCTATACCTTGTGTCATGTGACATTATTGATGTCCTATTTTGTGATATTTTTATGTTCCTTTTCATGTGGCCCTTTGGATTTTATTGTTGTGACATTTAATGTACCTTGTATTTGGCCCTTAGCTTTATGTGTGACACTAAAACTTATGCTTGTTGAGCTTGTTGTGATTGAGTAGTTGCATGATCTATATCATGCACTATCACTACATAGTGTTATTGAGTTACACTTATATTATGTGATTCATTGAAATATTTATCTAGACATGACACTTACATAACTTGTATTACATATGTCACATATATACTTTCGATGACACATACGCTACTATGATGGCATACTCTCCACATGATTAGACGATATTGCATGATGTATCTTTATACATTACATGAGATAATTATCTCTTCTTTTGAGATGAGTGACTTACAAGATACATCCCTCATCTCCTAATGGGGAATTATAGTTGGCTTGTCATGGATACATAAACCTCCTTAAGCAAAAAATCAAATCATAGCATAGATTTTAGAGATTCAGAATGGTCCAAATATCATATGGTTCAAATACATGATATATATTGACAAATTGATACATCATACAAGGTCATGTTCCTTGCATATCCACTCACTTTATAAATATTTTAGCACATATTCATACACATTTGGGTGAATATGCACAACAATTTACAAGATCATAAATTACAAATCTCTATATACATAGATATTTGAGATACTAGTTCTCAAATTCAGTATATAGATGCATAACATTTTATATCAATTGGCATAGATTTAGGGGTCATGATATTTGTTAATGCACACATACATAATAACATAATTTACATTTATGTGGCCAGTGGTTGTCATTCTACTTCATACTTATGTGGTCATGATAGGGGTATGGATATTATTCATTCTCTTTCGAACATGCATTCTATTCTACATTAAGCAAAATAACAAAATCAAACTTGCATTCATGATGGGGGAATGAACATTGTTCATTCCCTTTCAATCATGCATTTTGTTATTATATGGAGTGAAAACGAGTGAAACATTATAATTAAACCTATAAAATATATGTAGTGGTTGATTCACTTTATTTTAGTGAACCTTGCCTAGTGGTTCTCTCACATAACTATATAGTTATTTGCATTAGTAAATTACATATTAATCCCCACATTCATGAGGGTTGGGACATGTTGTATTCCCAACCCAAGATCCTACATAGTTACATAAATTTTGGGCATGATCAACCAAGCTCTCCATGTGCTTCAACAAGAAAGCACAAGTTCTCCAATACTTCAATAATGAAGCATCATCTCCAAAAAGTTTCAATGGAAACATGGTTTTCAATAACACACAGATGTACACTAACCCTCATTCTTCCAAAATTTCAAAAACTTAATTTCAGATTAAAATAGTCAATCTATGGACATTGACTACACATAATTATAGGGTTTTCTATTTAACGACCTGCACAATTAGAGCCTCATACCATAGTCAAAGTGTTTTGTATACACTTGAGTACATTTTATCCTTTTAATCTATTAAATCCATTACTATAATAAAGGGGTACGTTTTTTGATACTAAAATATAGTCTTTGGTACTTGATAATGACAAGTTTGACACACATTTACCATGCATGACTTAATCACTGAAACAAGGTCCTCATCATTAATTATCTCACACTTTTATGATATCTTATGAGTCACCCCTTCCATTTTGTTGTTATACACCTACAAGAATCTCATTATATATTATAAACCTACTAATTATCTTGCACAAACATATCTAAACTCAATTTAGTCTACCTATACACATGTTGGTTCTACTAGATTCCATCGATATCATTATTTGATACTGACCTAATATTGTCAGTATCAACTCACTCTTAATAACAGCTATTTTATAAAAATTAAATCCATCCTTAGATTCAACCCATCAACATAGCATGTTAGTGGTGTGATAAATTAATCAATTGGATCCATCTATAAAAAAATCAATGTCTCATTCAAAAGGGATGTGTCACTATTTAATCCTTTATAAAAAATAATGGTTTAAGATGATTAACTTAATGAACGCAGAATAAGATACTCTAAAAGTATGATAATTAAATAATTCAGTTTGTAATATTCAATTACAATGTTGAATTATGGAAAATGCTAATTATAGAAAGAACAATGCCAAAAATTATTTTGATTGTGTAATCATGAATAATAAACAATACTTAGCTTATGAAATAATGTGCATGCATATCTATGATGTAAAGGTGTGGAAATAGGTTCTATAATGTTTAGGTTTTAGTCTCAGATTCTATAAATATTATTTCTAGAGGCTTAGTCACTTGCATCGAACAGGGACACTTGCATTGATATTATTAATTATATCTCAACACTACTATCTTTTACGAAATATTCATTGGCTTACAAAGTGACTGCCTCAATCTTTATGTGTTGTCTATTAGTATATTTTTATTATATGCACAGGCTCTATATGACTATAAATAGCTCAAATCCTAGCTCTCCACCTTAGATTAGGTTACCTTGATAAAAATGGGTTAGTGGGATCTTGGTGTTAAACTAACCTCAAATACCCCTCTATTAATGAGCATTGTCTACATAGCCACTACTCTGAAAAGGGACTCAGACATATGTAGTTCTCCCCTATATGTTGGCTTGTTTGTACACAATGGTGTAGAATGTTATATGCAAGTGCATGCAATGATCTAGCTTGTAACTTGACAAATATGGCTCACGGGATGTTGTTTGAATGATTCATACCTATATTATGACTAATCCTATGATTGATAGGCAAATAGGGATGAATAGGATAGAATAGCTTAGTCGTGCAGATGATTTTTAGTAAGTAGAGTAAGCTTCTATAGAGATATGTTAGATGATTAATGAATTGGCTTTGACTTGTATTTATATTATCTATTTTGAAATAATTCTCATAGAAGGGTTAATTAACTTATTAGGTTGACCCATACATGTCAAGATATTTTTTAAATTTAAGTGTCCATAAGTCAAGGACACTTATGTCAAATAAGATTAGTAGTGTTAATGTTACTATCCAAGTCTGAACACAACTATCTAGGGAGTTGGAAGATTATTAAGGCTCTGTAGCTAACATTAAAGCATATATATTATATTTTAAGCATGAGGTGGGCTAAGATGATCTAAATAATCAAAATAATTAAGGTTATACTAAGAAATAATCATTTAAACCCATTGAGGTAGCTAACGAGATCCTATTACCTTCAAAGAAGGTCAAAATCAAGGGTAGAGACTTGACTGATATTTATCAAATGTATAAGACTAATTTAACATATAAATCCAAATTTAAGCATTTACATGCACTTATTTGATATACATATATACACTATTTCACATTGATAAAATCTACACTATTCTTCCCAAATTATGAATCTACCAATAGGAGTAGTCATAAGCCAAGTCTAAATCACTATAAAGCCAAGTAAAAACAAGCATTGATAAGTATCAAAGCTAAATCATTAGCTACATACATATATCAAAGGAGCATAATTTTATAATCACACTAGGTGGGAGAACTACGTATGGCTTGATTTTCCTCCTTAAAGTATCAAATACATAGGTAGTGGTAAATCATTAGATGGGGTGATTGGGGTTAATACAACCCATTAAACTCTCTCCTTATTTTAGGTTTCTATTCCTCAAAAGTACACATAGGGTTTCAAGACAAAGGAGACTAATTTTTGGAGTTATGTGCATCATCAAGGTTTGGAGTCATAATCATAGAGTAAACAAAGATAAGAATAAGTGAACGTACAATCATTATTACCTACTTCTACATAGGTCAATATGAAGTAACATGTCAATATAGATCAATGGTACTGATCGAGATAAGTGAAATCGTAAGTGAAATTGACCTATCACATAAGTGAATCAGTTCCAAAACTAAACAAACCACATGCCTACTTTATCTTAATTTTCACTTTCATAATATAGTCACAGCTAAACAATCAATTAGAAAAGCTAAGCATATTTATCTCCTTAATTATTTTTATATTTAGTATATGCTATTTTTTAAACAATAAGAATCAATCTTAGTATTTTACATTTAGATGTATACTTGAATGCCATACCTTAATATCTGAATTAAATTTCAAAGTTCTATCTTAATTAGATTAATCTTACCCATTAATCTAAATTATGCTAAATCATTCATCAATGTTCATAGTGAAATGTGCTAGAAACTAATATTCCAAAAGGTTGAATGCTCTAATTGATTAGAGGAGAAGTTCATAGAACCATCACAAATCATATTCTTAATGGCATCTTAGAATAGGTTGGTCGATAATTTGTAATTATATGTGTAATCAAAGCATGTTGTATGGAATAATCAAATTTGTTGTTTTGGATCACCTTTATCTTTGTATAGTGCAAGCTTATGAGCTAAAAAAATTGTAGTTAAAGGATTAGATACTATCTCAAGGGATAATGGATTTTGAATAAAGGAATACAAATCCATGGAATGACTATCTCTAAATGCACCTTGTTCTAACTGCAACACTTTAGCATTCAAAGTTATAGCAATATATTCAAGGGAATGTATAGTAGGTGAGGGTGGTGATGTAACATGTGTAGTCATCACAGGATGGGTAAAGGTTACCTATGTAGGAATAGGCATGGGATAGTTTTTGGAATCCTTTGTTACCTCCACACCTTGGCTAAATAACACGTGCAATTGGAGGTGTAGATGTAAGTATAGTATCTATGGTAAAAGTTTAAACATTTATGGTTGGATTAGTAATTTGAATAAGCTAGTTGATATTGAAAAATGGGTCATATTATCCCCTTGATGTAGTAGCTTGAGCCAAATATTAATATTTATATCTTGTAATATATAACATTGCATCAAGATAATGTAGATTCAAGTTAAGACATTTAGTAAATTCTCAGTCATCAATGGCATCAAGTTGATATGTAATAGTTATTCCATGAGTATTATCAGTATCGACATTTATGATAAGTCTATCAATAAAGTGTGTAGTACACACTTTGAAATCCATAGAGAAAGTAGGAAGAATAAAGGAGGTCATGCATGCATTTCATCATCTAGTGGTAACAAGATGTACCTTGAATTAGATGTTTTAATAATATGATTTAAGGAAGGCTTGGGATTTCTCATTGTTAATTTTAGCTTTATTAGTGTTCTTAGATTTAATTTTTTTGATTATATGATTGATCAAAATGTAACATATCCAAGTGGAACAATCTGAAAAGATTACCTTCATGACTTGCATTAACAAGTAAAGAAAAAGTTCATTTATTATAGCCATTGATATTGTGTATATTAGGGACAATAAAAAATTAGGTGTAAAAAATAAATCCTAGAAGGATGAAATCCCAAGGGAGATGTAAATTTTGACATGGTTCAAGCAATGTATGGGTTCACATAAAATTTACCCTAATTTTGATTTTATAGAACCCCAATAGGATAGAAACTAGTATTCAAATTCAAGTAGATAGATATGGCATTCAAACATATATTTGAATGTAAAATAATGAAACTAATTTCTAGATTTGGCACAAGGGTTGCTATAATAAGGCTTGATTGGAGAGATAAAGAGATAACTAGGAAAGTGTAATGGGAAAGAGATAAAAGGATAAGTGCAAGAGATGCTAAAAAAAGGCTTGATCAGAGAGAGTTTAAGCCAAAGTATAGTTCCAACTATCTTAGCACTAAAGAAAGGAGGAAAATGGAAAATGTGTATAGATTCAACGGCAATAAATAAGATAACCACCAATTATAGGTTTATGTTACCAAGGACGGATGATTTAATGGATTATTTAAGTGTAACCAAATACATCATAAAAATTGATTTAAAGAGGGGGTATCACCAAATCTGAATCAAAGAAGGTGGTGAATGGAAACCTATGTTTAAAACAAATTATGGGTTGTATAAGTGGTTGGTTATGCCATTTGGATGGACAAATGTTCCAAGTACTTTTATGAGGCTCATGAATGAGGTGATGAATTCATTAAAAGTTAAAATTATGGTTCTTTATTTAGATGATATTTTTATTTTCACCCATTCTGAAGAGGAACATTTAGAGTATTTGAGGTTGGTTTTGTATAAGTTAAAATAAGATAAATTGTTTATTAATTTGAATAAATGTAGCTTTAATATAAAGGAGATAATGTATTTAGGATTTGTGGTGTAAAGAAATGGATTATGAATGGATCTTGAAAAGGCAAAATAAATTGTGGAGTGGCCTTTGCCAAAGGTTATGGTTTACGCCAGAGTTTTCATGAATGATCAAGTTTCTATAGAAAAATTATAAGGAACTCTAGTGGCATATGTGCTCCTATCGCATAGACTATGAAAGGAGAGAGAAACATTTTCCATTTGATAGTTGAGTAGAAATGGTTTTCAAGCTTTGAAGAAGAAGATAATAGAAAAACTAGTGTTGGCGTTACTTGATTTTGGGATTGCATTTTGATTTTGATGTGAGAAGAACAACCATTGACATGATACTAAGTCAATAAGGCAAGCCAATTGCATAATTTAGCGAGATTTAAATGAGGCAAAGATAAAATATATTATTTATGATCAAGAGTTTTATGCAATAATGCAAGATCTTAAGAAGTGGTGACATTATTTATTTCCAAAAGAATTTGTTTTGTACACAAATCACCAATCTTTGTAGTTTATAAATATCCAAGGCAAATTAAATCAAAAGCATATGAAATGGGTAGATTTATTCAGAGTTATTCCCCTATTTTGAAACATATAGGTGGGAAATTTAATAAGCTTATGGTGCCTTTTGTAGGCATATTCTTATTGTGAATGAATTTAGAGTTAAAGTTTTTGATTTTAAGACAATGAAATAATTGTATGAGGATAATGAGGATTTCAAGATGCTTCGAAAACATGTAAGAAGACCCAAAAAATGAATCGAACATCATGATTATAATACATGATTCATGATGGATTATGATCTAAGGTAATGAGGTTCTACACACCTCAAGGTTTCATGAGGGAGAATCAGCTTAGGTAAAAACATAGAAAAAGTTTAGATGGTCATTTTGGGTATGAAAAAATTGTAGCGTGGCTAAGTGAAAAATATTACTGTCAATAATTGAGTGTAGATGTGAATACATTTTTGTAAAGATGCAAAATTTGTCAACATGCAAAAGGAAAAATTTAAATTACAAGTTTATATGAGTCATTACTTGTTCTAGACAAACGATGGGATGCATTGAGCATGGATTTCAATCTTTGACTACCAATAACTCAATGAGGTAATGACTCTATATTGTTTTTTGTTGACATATTTTTTAAAATGGAACATTGTATAAATTACAAGAATATTAGTGATGTCACAAATATTGCTAACCTTTCTTCAATAAGGTTGTGATACTGCATTGATTTCCAAGAAGCATTGTGTCAGATAGGGATAATAATTTTGTTGGGAATTTTTTGGAGAACATTGTGGTGAAAATAGGGCATGAGAGTATATTTTAGGTCCACCTATCACCTTCAAATGAATGGGCAAATGGAAGTTTTGAATCACAATCTTTGTAATTTCTTAAGATGCTTAGTTGGAAACAAGCCCAAATAATGGTATTTAATGTCGACACAATTTGAATTCACTTAAAATAATTCATTCAATCAAAGTACATGTATGTTTCCTTTTCAAATTGAATATGGATATAGTTTATGAGGTGTATGTGAATTAAGGAGTATAGTTCAATTGAGTCACATAAGTGTTAAAGGAGAAGATTATGCATAATTTTCATTTAGAGGTTAAAAAGAGACTATATGAGAAAGACAAAAGATATAATGAACATGTTGAAAAGAGAATAAGAGAACACAATTCCAAAGTTGGGGAATTGGTTTTAACCTATTTATGTAAATAGATATTTGCAAAAGATGAATATAACAAACTCAAATGGAATAAATTTTGACCTTATAGAATTCTCAGGAAGTTCTTAGCCAATTCTTATAAAATTGAATCACCGAATGGAGTAGATATCTATCTAATTCTTAACATTTCATATTTGTATCCATATGTAGCAAAAAAATCAAAGGAGAACGAGTCAATTATAGATTCTTCAAATGTTGATTGGAAAGATCAGTGATCCACCAAGAAAAAATGAAGGAAATATTGGATACTCAAATTGGTAAGAAGATGAGATGCAATGAATACTACAAGTATTTAGTGAAATAGAAAAATAGAGCAGCTGAAGATGCTAATTGGATGAGTGCATCTAATATTTCCAAGCATGGTAGGTCAGTTGAATAACTTATAGGTTAATGAGCAAGATCTCATGGCCAAATTTATTTACCCTAGGTGTCTGATGCAAGAGCATCCAAGATGTATAGGCACCCTTACATTACCCAAACATATTTTTGAATTTTTACATATTATTAATAAGTAGCCTCAAGCCACATTTTGTTTTTATTCTCTAAATTCACATTAGTCACATTTGGATTTCATAAGGTTATAGGTCACAATGGTCACATTTGTTATTCACAACTCTAAGTTGCAAAGTCAATGCAATCACACTCTAATTCCATAAGTTCCTAAAGGTGACAACAATCACAATTCTATTTTCCTAAGTCTCAAGTCACAAGGGTTGTATATTATATATATAAAGTTTTCATCTTGAATTTTTAAGTTCACAATGAATGCATATATGTATGTGTTGTGGGGCATTTCAAGCTTATAAGTCTGAGTGGTAGTCACTTCATAATATCAAGGTTTGATAGAGGTCACATGCATATATTGTAAGTGATCACAGTTCACAATGGCCACTTTATGTTTGCCTAAGTAATAAGTGAATATGGATACATCTTTAACCAACAACGATCATTAGATCCAATAAGGTTAAAAAATGGAATTTTGAAGTCCAACAAGTATGTAACAAAGTTCATGGGATGATAGCTTGGTGAAAGTCAAAATTAACTTCCTATTTATGGAGAATAGTTGCAACCCTATCAATTTCATCTTCAAGATCATGAGGTTCATGAACTCAAGTTTTCCCTAAGGGAGGCAAAGGTGGTTGTGTGAGACCTACGGAGTCCCTAAGATTGATCATAGGCATTCGACAGTCCCAACTCAAATTTGGTTACAATAGAAGCATGACATAGGTAACTTCAAATGATCACAACTTTTGCATGACAACACCAGCTTGGGTATTTTAGGTCTCACTAGAAAACTCTTGAAGAGATATTCAAGCTGGTTGTGGTCACAAAAAAAAATTTATGTACGTGTTCATTATTTACCAAAAATCAGAAACAACTAAAGAAAGCACGAGAATGCCAAAAATCAAGGGGAAGAAAACATAAAAGATCTCATGCAAGGTAGTTAAGGGGTGATTTTTCATGAAAAAATTAAAGGGGTAGAGGGATCAATTAGAGGGAGGGAGAAAAGAATTTGATTATGAATTGAAGGATTGAATATTTGACAAAACAATGAAAAAAAAAGTTTTGAGCCTGCGGCTATAATAAAAGATTTAAATCTCAAATTATCAGATAGTGAACGTAATGTTGTCTCAATTTCAATAAAAAAGAGTTGTCTCTATTGTGTTTTATCTCTGTGTGTTTATACTTGAGAGTGATTGTTGCTGGGGAGTGACATAACATTTAATTTGTCCCATTGTATCTGCCACCTACACCACAATCATAGGGTAGGAGATTTCATGTTGCCTAAATAGCAGGGTCTGAGTATTTGTCTAATGATTGTTCAATCTATATGATAAAAAAATTCAATCAAATAAAAAAAAAAAAAAAAAAACTACTTTAGTATAATTTTTCTCTCGTCATATACATTATTTTACAAACAAAAGAAACTCTTTGTCCATCATGCTACAATCGATATAATATTTGTGGATAAAATTGAACACTTTCTTGCTACAACTGAAATAAAGTCATGGAAAGAAAACATTTATAACACTTATGTAATTATTCAAGCACATAACTCAAAACTCACAATAACATATAATAGTTTCAAATAATAAAGTTAGGGAATAAAATAAATCTTTGTAGACTTTTAGTTGGTGCTAAAGAAGGTGTTGAAAGCTTCCCACTAGCTTAGTGACTTTTTTGTCCATGTGGCATCTTAAATGATATAAAGTACAAACTCCCTATTTCCATATAATTCCTAAAATTTCTCACTTAAAATCTAACAAAAGAATTACAATTTCATGAGACAAATGAATTACAAAAGGGTCCTACCTTCTATGACCAACACTTGCTAAGGCTATGGTCCCATGGAGGGATGTTTTCTTAAATTTATCGATGGTGGTGATGATATAATTTTCCCATGCATTTTTTTTTTTTTTTTGTGTTGAGAAAAATTTGGTGACAAATTATAGAAATTATATGCAAATAAGTGGCCTAGCGTTGATTTCTCAACTCCAAAAAGCAATCTATGAAACTATATTTTGCATATTCAATAAATGGTAGAATATTAAGCATAGACTGCATTGTTGATAGGTATGAATGTGAATTTCTACTCTATTTGGGTACCTAACCATTGTGGCTATGGTTTCCTATGATAAGAAAAACTAAAATTAGAGTCAGTGACATGGCCATGTTAATAAATTGTAGGTCTTCAAACTCTTTCTTCACTGAGGATGCTTTAAGTTTTAAAAAGTAACCACGATATCAAAGGATTAAATCCAAATAAAAGATGTTTGATATGCCATATTAAATGTTTTATGAAGCTTGACCAATGAAAGGTCATAAGAATGATAACAAAGAATGTGTACATATACATTTATTTTCCCAAATCTATGCATTACGTTTACTTTCCCACTATTACGTGTCTAACTTAACACTATAAGCATGAAAAGGTGTTTAGAGATAAACTTGCCCAGTATAAAGTCATGAATATGTAACTAAAAAATTATCCTATAATTATCAGAGTTTTTTTCATAACTCCTTATAATTATACATCATAAGATACATCTTATTAATCTTTGTTATTAATAAAAATGAAATACCAATAACAAATACATGCATCAATAATATTTTAAGACCCAAAGTCTAATCCTCTTCCACATTATTCATAAAGTACTAATTTTTGAACATAACATAATTCAAACCATAATTAGAACCGTAACAGATAAATGATGTAGGTACAAATACTTTTTTCTCACATGATTTAGAAAAATGCATAGAAGAAATAAATCGATCATAATAAAAAATCATGGTGACAAAATCATCCCATTACCATCATATTTCTTTTAATTTTGTTGTCCTGATAAAATCATTGTCCAAGAAAAAGAAAAATCCAAATTCCACACCTTATTTAGCCATTAGAATGACCCTTATTTTAGTCTACGACCTCTTGTCAGTGCTTATCTATAGGCCTTCCCTATTTGAGTCCACAACGCTAACAACAATGGTATTAAATGACCCAAAAGTGGGATAATTGTGAACGACATAGGACAAGTTTGGAAGTGCATATTTAGCAACAAAATGGCCCCATTAACATTCTCAAAAATATATTGTTGAGGGGCTTAAAAATGTGTTTTGGCATGCCTTTCATTAAAAACGTGTTTCGACCATTACATGCAGATCTTTTAACACGATTTGTTTGGGCTAATTCAAATGTCAAATATTATTTTTTAATTTAATTGTAGACATAGAAAACTTGTTCGATTATTTTTTTAATAATTACGATTATACATAAATAATAAACGAATATTCAATATACCAAATATTATAATTATTATTCGCCAATATATCAATATTCTTGAAATTCATAAATATTTTAATAGGATTTGATACATGCAATATTCATATTGGTATGGAAATTGTAGATATTTGATACAAAACTTTCCAACATTTAACTATGTGTTTTGAGCTTTGGTGAAGAAACTTCTTAACCTTACAAGGCAAAAGACCAACAAACAAAATGAGCATTAGATAAACTCTGCTAATTAGAAACTTATGTCATAACACAAAGTTTAATTTTCGCATCGAATTTCAATTGATTTTGTTTTTTCGTTTGATTTGTTATTGAATAGTTAAAATACAATACCATATTTTATAAGAATGTGTTTTGAGTTGACTAAAGAAAAAAAAAAAAATACCAAGAGTGTTCTTGAGTGCTCGCTACATCAAACAAATACATATGAACTAAATTTCTAACTTAACCTATAAAAAACGCTAACATAACAATAAATTAACAGCTATTACAATAAACAGTTATGATAATTCTACTCACACATAACCTCTTTAACATCCATCATATAAACACAAAATATTTCTACATATTTACTAACGGCCCACAATTCAATATATTACCATTAATCTGAAAAATTATCTTGTACCTACATGTATCAACTTGCAAATAACAACAAAGAGCATCTTCTTCTTTTTTGATCAACTTTCAATGACAACAGCATCTTCTTCATTTTTTATCAACTTGCAAATAACAACCAAGAGCGTCTTCTTTCTCCTTTTTTTAATTTTTTTTTGGGTCTCATGTGAGACGAATTGACTTAATTAGAAAAACATTCCCGCTTTTAATATTGCCGCCCAATTGACTGTCTTAGTTTCTTAATGGGAAAAGTGGATAATATTCCAACCACCAAGTTTGGCAAACATTCCACTCATTATTTTTATATATTTTCTCGCCGGCTTTCCCCGTCTTACCTTTCCTCCGACTCTGGTTATATATTATGATCGGCTTTAGCCTTTGCTATTGAATCCCCTGATCTGCCGCACCTCCATTCGTTTTTCATTGTTTCTCTTCAATACAAATCTATGGCAACAGGGGTTGAGATGACTCATCCTTTTGAGTTAATTGTACCTGCAACTGTAACTGCATCATCTTCAACACTAACAAAGAAAGATCCTTATGATGTCTTCGTAAACCATCGCGGTATTGATGTCAAAGACAAGCTGGCCTCCGCTATCTACGATGCCCTTGATCGCCTCGGACTTCGAGTTTTTCTGGATAAGGAAGAGCTTGAACTCGGCGATTTCATACCAGATCGACTGAAAGGTGCCATGAGTAGTTCTTTTCTTCATATTGCCATATTTTCCCCCAATTATGCTCAATCTGCTTGGTGTTTGGCCGAGCTTTCATTTATGCTTAAAACTGGCAACAGAATTATTCCTGTCTTCTACAATGTCGAGCCTAGTGATCTTCGATGGGCAAATAAAGGAATCTATGCTGATGCACTTTCCAAGCATCAAGCCAGTGGCAGATACAGTTCAGAAAAACTTAAGGATTGGAAAACGGCTCTCCAAACCGTTTCACATCATGCTGGCCTAATTCAAAAGGAGGAAGAGTGAGTATCAAATGCTCTTTCCCTGTCAATTCTTATCAAATATTATAATGTCTCATGCACCTAGTATATTGGAAAATTATCAAATAGTACGTATCATTGTTGTTATATCAGGGATGCCTTTTAATTTAGAGAGGGACGAAAATTATTTCGATAAGATGTTATGCGTCAAGTCTCTGAGGGGTTATAGTAAAATTTAAATCTGTTTTAAGCATCTTGTAATTCTTTTGTTTTGATGTAGAGTTTTAAGATAGTTATTATGGAGAGAGCATTTCGTAACCTGCTAACTGTTTGTACAGTCAAGCGTTATTATTATATCTCATTTATTTCTGTGCACGTTACAATCTTTACCTACTACCAAAATAATAAATTAATAGAAGGGTTGAATGACCCTTCTGCAATTGCACCAGAAACAAAATGCTGAGCCCCCACCATCGTTCCATTGCAAGGATTCCTGAGAAGTACTGGTTCAACCTCACACTTCCCTGTGTAAGTAGGAGCAGGTCCATAATAAGGCAAGTACTGCACTGCAAAGCTTGGATGCTGAGGATAGATTCACCAACAATATCAATAACCACCCCTTCCCCTACTCTCTGCTCGCCTCCTCTACTCGGCCACACTAGTTTTGGAAGGCCTCAAAAATGGGGGACCTATGGATTGTCAACCTTTTAACTTTTCAATCTTTCACAATGTGTTTTACCTCTGGTCATTTTTTTTATGTCTAATTATATTTTAAGAATAGCAGGTAACTAGCTTTTATATATATATATATATATATATATATATATATATATATATATATATATATATATATAAAAGGGGTAAAAAGAGGGTTTTGAAACGGTCCTTTCTCTTATACTAAAAATTAACAAAATATATATATCAATAGGTTCAACTATAATACAAAAAGCTAATCATTAGTCAAAACATCGAAAATAGATAAAACGTTGTTGATCAACAACAATTTGTCAGCAAACAAAGGAATAACTAAAAACTAACAACACAGAGAGACATTATCGAGTCATTTAAGATATGCATCAACATGCCCAACTGTAAAACAAGAGGCTAACCACTAACTGAAACATCAAAAACAAGCTCTCCATGTCTCCAAGCTCTTTATCCTCAAGATATGTCACATATTTCTACTCATTCATCATGTAGTCCTTTTTAGACTGATTTTTCCTACTTCCAAAATTTTAAGATCAACTTCAACTCTGCTTTCTTCCTCCTACTAGTTTTTAAAAATAACTCTTGGCTCCAGTTCTTTTCCAAGGACTATAATAATTTAGTCCCCTAAGTGATCATGTGTACTTGGCCTTGGATCACATGAAGTACTTGGGTGAGTTTTGTGGTATGCTCTAAATGGGGAAGAACTACTCTATTCATGATCCTTTTGGGGATTGATGTCTTCCTTAACTCTTTTAGGTGTTGTAACACCAAGATCTTCTTCTTGGGTCTGACCCTGGGTGGAGGGGTTATTCTCTTTTCTCCTCCATCCAAGTTTTTATTGCTTTTTAAGAGGACATTATTTAGAATCATATTGTAATTTCTAGCATATAGAAAAAAATAATGGCATATTTTCATATTCTATCATTTGAGACCAGTCTCTATATTTGGACACTAACTTGATAGAGGATGGGAGCCCCTTGTCCAAAAAAACCATTGTCACAAAATCTAACAAATACTAGTCTTCTCTTGATCCTTAGTGATTGGGTTGAACATGATAAATTGGCCAAACTAGTTAGCAATACCCATCAAACTCTCTTCTTCCCAAAATTCCAACGAAAAGCCTAATAGTTTAACCTAGGTGGGTGGTTGGTTGAATTTATCTTTGTCAAGGTCCACCCTTAGTTTTCATTTTTTGATGAATAAGTAGGTTTTTCCTAGGAACCAGGGTCCTCCTAATAGTGTATTAGAATAATCCTTTTGATTGGAGAAATAAATAAGAAAGAAACCTTTAACCTAGGTTGAGATCTCAACATGTCCTTTCGGCTTCCTCTTTCTATTAGCCCTAGCTCTGAAGGTGTCTATATTGGGTCTTTGTCCTTAAAATTTCCCAACTAGAGGATTTGATAGTTTGGACTGGGATCACTCAACTAATGTACTAGGTATTTGTAGGCATAAAATCTCTTCCTCCAAAGTGGCCTTCAATGTCTAGGTTTCAACAAAACAAAAAAAATGTTTTTTCCCTGCGAGTTTGTCCACCCATGCACCAGAAACAAGAGGGACCTACTTACCTAGACCTAGAGGGTCCAACCTCGGGCTTATTTATTCAATAATCACAGCATTTGCTATAGGGGTAGGGGAGAATCCATGATTCTAGCCTGATGCAATACTACCCCATCCAATACTTCATTAAAAATTCTCCTCTTCAGTTGTCTCTCACTTAATTATTTTCATTGCATATTAACATTATAAAAATATCAGATATTTAAAAGCCTATTTAAATTATATTAAAATTATTTTATGCATTTTATAAACTTATTTGGAATGGTTTTAAAACCATATGAAATGCATGCAAAGTTTAAGTGAAATTTTACTTATTTATTAAAAATATGAAAAGCATGTAATTTTATAAATAAAATTTGATTGAATTATTAAAAATAGAAATTTAATAATGTATTAATTTACAAGTTAATTAACCTCTTCATAATTTAAGTAATATGTAGTATTAAAGGGTATGATTTTTTGATGAGGTAGATGGTGTCAAGAAAAAGTATTGTTGCCCAATTGCATTTGAGGCTTCCACAATTCCAATGTAAATCAAATCACATCAATATTATTTATTTAATAATAATTTATTAACTAGATATTGTCTTTAAAAATTAAAAGAAAATGTATGAAGGATGTAATTATGAATGCGTTTTCTTTACTTTGTACATATATTAGTACAAATATCTTAAATACATCTAACTAAAATATGTCGATATACATCGATCTCAAGGTTCTTATCTTAGTTTTTTCACATGTCACATTTATTAAAGACTTCATTACCTTTTCCTTCAATTTCACATTGACTGGTGGTAATGACATCTATCTAGTTACACCAAAAATTTCTTTCTAATGAAAAAGGAGCTCCAAACTCGACCATATGGCTAAGATATTATGATTTTTGATTGATTTCTTCAAGCAAAAAGAAAAATATTCTAAGTGACAATCAAATAATGTCAACTTTAAGGCTGAAATCAACATATGATGGTCAAATAGATGTCAAACATAAAAATGAATAACTCACTCTATTACACTTCATTCTATCACTTTGTAGAATACCTATCGACAAAATAATGATATTTTGGCTCACTAAATCCATTGCAATGACCAATTTATTCTAAAACTTTTTTTTTTTTTAAATGATATTTTTTATTAAGTACCTTAATCCACCCCACAAAACAACTCACCAAATTCCCTTAGTGTTTCATGTTTGCTTCAAACTTCAATAACAATGTTTTCAACTCTTATAAGACACGTCATCTAATATCCTCAAAACTAAGCAATGGAATGCCAACAATTGAATGGTTGTATAGTTGGATGGGTGTTAAATGGGTAGAAAGAGAAAAATGTTGAATCTATTTGTTGAGTATAAACTTATTTGGATTTAAAGGCCTCTATCCAATTTTGGCCAATATAACCTTTAAGCCCTCTTAAAATCATCTAATTTTTTTCTTAAAAAATAAGTAAGACTAATCAATAATAATATAGATTTACATTCCAATTTAATCTTTAATTTAAGACTTTAGTCTAATTTTTATGATTAGACAACCTAATAGAATCAATATAATAACAAGTTTGATATATTTTTAAAAAATAAATTTATAAAAATTATTTAATATGAATATTGTTTACTTATTAAAATAATATAATGATAAATCATATATTATAATATAAAAATAAATTGTAAATATTTTATTTTAAATTTTAAAAATATCAAAAAATTAAAATTAAAAGAACGAAAGATAATGAACAATAACCAACATTGAGTGATTACAGGTGCTTACTACCAAATTCTCCTCTCTTTTTTCTTTTTTTTTTTTTGGTTGGTAGTCTTACATCAGTTATCCCACGTAATAGTGTTACATCACTTTTCCCACTTAGACTTGCTTCCATGTATGGATTGTTTTTTTTTTTTTTGGTTGGTAATAAACTATTTATTTCTTAAGCTATTTTTTTTAGTTGTTATTTTTTCATATTATTGTCGGTTTATTTATGTTTTTTTATGCTAAGTATTTTGGGTTATGATGTTTATTTTGTGGTTTTATTTTGTTTAGGAATGAAGGGATGCTGCTGAAAAGTATTGTGAATCATGTATTAAAGTATATGAAAAAAGTGTTATTAGAGGTAGCCAAATATCCAGTAGGTCTTGATGAAGCTTTTCATGACTTTGAAAAAAGTGTACTTAAATTTTCACAAAGTGTACTTGAATCTTCACAAAGACATCTTAATGTATAAATTGTAGGGATCGTGGGTATGAGTGGATG
Source organism: Torreya grandis (assembly GCA_037957365.1). Classification (NCBI taxonomy): domain Eukaryota; kingdom Viridiplantae; phylum Streptophyta; class Pinopsida; order Cupressales; family Taxaceae; genus Torreya; species Torreya grandis. The sequence goes on along the minus strand of JARHVA010000460.1, from coordinate 4,963,712 downwards.
TGGGAAAACTACACTCACAAAAGAAATATACAAGAAAAGTTCCTCCATTCAAAAATGCAGCTTTCTGTTTGATGTGAGAGATGTTGCAGCTAAAAAAGATTTACATACCAAGCAGGAAAAACTACAGAAAGACCTTGGTTTTAAAAATTTATCAATTGATAATGTAGAAAAAGGCAAGGGAGTCCTAACTAGTCGTTTGAGATCTCTTTCCTTGTTTATCATTATGGATGATGTTGATCATCAAGACCAACTGGATGCTCTCTTGCCAGGAATAGACAACTTTGCACAAGGGAGTGTAATTATTGTGACAAGTCGTGAAATGGGGATTCTTACATCATGGGGCATCTCCTCCATCTACAAGATGAAAGAATTAAAAAAGGATCCTGCCAGAGAACTTTTATGTTGGCATGCTTTCTTACAACCATCTCTTCTTGAAACATTTGAAGGTATTGTTGAAAAGTTTGTTGATGTTTGCAAGGGATTGCCTTTGTCACTTAAGGTATTTGGAGGGCAGCTTTATCGAAAGCCAGTGGATTATTGGGAATCTCAGTTGAATAAAATCTCCAGATTGTTGCCCAAAGACATTAAAGAAGCTATGATGCACTGGATGAGGAAGAGCAGCAGATGTTCTTAGATGTAGCTTGTTTTTTCATTGGAGAAGCAAAAACTATGGCCATTGCAGTGTGGGATGGATGTGAATGGACTGGTAGGCATGGTTGGGAAACACTGGTGAATAAATGTTTGGTTGAGTTTGATGAAGAAAATCGCATAAAAATACATGACCAGCTGAGGGATTTAGGAAAAGAAATTGCAATTAGAAATTCACCATATCGGCTACATTCAGAAACACGTAGAGGTGGCACTTTTTCTTTTGGTTACATGGTGTCCTATATCTTAGGATGGAAAACTTGTTTGTTTGTTTTTATTTTTTCTAAGTTTATTTTTTTGATTTTTTTTTGGCCATTCAGAAAAGAGGGCTGATTCGGGGGATTAAAGCTGAAAGACAAAAGTTCTATGAAGATTTTGCCACTAAAAAGGGTGAGGGTATCCAGGACAGCTAAATATTTTATTTTACGGTCTGTCCTATATCTTAGTATTGAAATCTTATTAATTCGAGGTACAGCAATTTAATTGTTGTTTTTTTTTTTCTTTTCTCATTCAGGAAAGAGCTCTGCCTCTTCGTCCCATCATCAGACACCTATCCAAGAGTGTATGGAGCTTTTGAGAAGCTACTCGTTCGTCTCTAATCCATTACAACTCCTCGTTATTAGAGGAAGTATCTTTACCGAAGACTTTGCAACACTGTCAACAGGGCTCGTGTGGCTTCGATGGCTTGGCTTTCCGCATAAAACTCTTCCGTCCTGGCTTCAGTTTGAGAATTTAAATGTTTTAGAGCTTCGAGATTCTGGGCACTTGGAAGAATTGTGGATGGACAATGCTGAGGTAATCATCTTACCTTCATTTAGGGATATTTTATAAAGCAAGCATGCATTGAATCTTTTTAATTATTGTTGTTGTAGAGGTTTGCGTCTAATTGAAGTGAAACGTTGCTGCAGCCTCCCCTGGAATTGAGAGAGCTTATTATTACAGAGGCCGACAGGTTCCTAAGCTTTCCAAGGTCAATAGGATGTCTAAAGAAATTGAAAAAGATAGTCTTGAATTCAGAGAATCGTCCTGCTCACATACGAATGCACCGTCTACCAGAAGAGTTTTGTCTTCTACAATCTCTGGAGCACCTTGAGTTACATTGCTGTAAAGGACTAAAAGAGCTGCCTAGCAAGTTTGGCGATTTGACAAACCTGCGACATCTAGCACTGACACATTGCTCAGAGTTGAAGACGTTGCCCGTTTCTTTTAAGCACTTGATACATCTAGAATATATTAATTTATCAAATTCCTGGATGCTAGCCATCACGTCAGAGAACATTCTGGACGATATGGCAAAAATGGAGATTTTGAATTTTAAATGTTGTTGGTCTTTGCAAGTGTTGCCTTTCCAAATCACCAATCAACGGTCACTCAGAGAGCTCCATATGTCCCACACCCGGTTAAGAGAATTACCAAATAACTTTGGTCGACTGAACAAATTGCAAGTGCTCAGAATAATAACTCCATGCTTGAAAACCTTGCCAACTTTTGTTGGGAATTTGTCCTCTTTGATTAGTTTTGTTATTTTTAATTGTGATGAGTTGGAATCTTTACCAGATTCTATTGGCAGTTTATTTTCTTTGACCATATTTTACATCCGTAATTGCAGTGAGTTGAAATCTTTACCTGATTTTATTGGCAATTTGTCTTCTTTGACCAGTCTTGACATCCATGATTGCAATATGTTAAAATCTTTCTCTGATCCTATTGGCAATATGTCCTCTTTGACCAAACTTAATATCCGGAACTGCAGTAAGTTGGAATCTTTACCTGACTCTATTGGCAATTTGTCCTCTTTGACCAGACTTTACATCCGTAACTGCAGTAAGTTAGAATCTTTGCTCGACTGTATTGGTAATTTCTTTTCTTTGACCAGTCTTGACATTGATGAGTGCCGTATGTTAGAATCTTTACTCGATTCTATCAGAAATTTGTCTTCTTTGACCTGTCTTGACATCCATGAGTGTAGTATGTTGGAATCTTTCCCTGACTCTATTGGCAATTTGTCCTCTTTGACCAATTTTGACATCCATGAGTGCAGTTTGTTAGAATCTTTACCCAATTCTATTGGCAATTTGTCCTCTTTGACCAGACTTAACATCCAAAACTGCAGTAAGTTGAAATATTTACCTTATTCTATTAGCAATTTTTTTTCTTTGACCAGTCTTGACATCCATGACTGCAGAATGTTAGAATCTTTACCCAATTCTATTGGCAATTTGTTTTCTTTTTCTAGTCTTGACATCCAAGACTGTAGTATGTCAAAAAATTTACCTGATTCTATTGGCAATTTGTCTTCTTTGACCAGTCTTGACATCCATGACTGAAATGTGTTAGAATCTTTACCCAATTCTATTGGCAATTTATCCTCTTTGACCAGACTTAACATCCAGAACTGCAGTAAGTTGGAATCTTTACCCAATTCTATTGGCAATTTGTCCTCTTTGACCAGACTTAACATCCAGAATTGCAGTGAGTTGAAATCTTTACCCGATTCTATTAGCAATTTGTTTTCTTTGACCAATCTTGACATCCATGACTACAGTATGTTAGAATCTTTACCCGATTCTATTGGCAATTTATCTTCTTTGACCAGTCTTGATATCCATGACTGCAGTGTGTTAGAATCTTTACCCAATTTTATTGGCAATTTGTCCTCTTTGACCAGACTTGACATCTGGAACTGCAGTAAGTTGGAATCTTTACCCGACTCTATTGGCAATTTGTCCTCTTTGACCAGCTTTCACAATTTGTCCTCTACTATATTGTAAATTTATTCTTTTTACCCAACATTAGTCTCTGCGAATATAGTAAGTTGGAATCTTTACCGGACTCTACTAGAAATTTGTCGTCTTTAACTGGACTTTACATCTATTTTTATAATAAATTGAAATATTTGTCTAACTCTATTAATAATTTGTCTTCCTTAACTAATCTTAACATTTATTTCTGTGATAAATTGAAATCTATTATATTCACAATTTACTTTATTTAATCAATCTTAATATTTATAAATGTAACACGTTGAATCTTTATTATAATTTTTAATAAAAATAAATAAATAATAAATAGAGAATGACAATTAAAAATAATAGTACTAACACATTAACACCCCACACTAATCCAGCTAAGGAATAATGAATTTGAAAATGTAATTATAAGCAACATATTGGTTTTCACGGTGCCAAATTTTAAATTAGATATTGTTAATTGATTATAACAAATAATAATAATAATTTTAAAAAAAAGGTAAAACAGTCGAGCGCCACCTCCCTTGTGAAGTTGGTATTCCAATTTCACCAACAAATATTGAGAGGCAATATTCCATTACTTATTAATTGGAGAATATTTAATTCAATTTCGTGTTTATATATATATATATATATATATATATATATATATATATAAATATATATAATAGTCGTAGCTTTGCTTTTAACGGTCCAATATAATGGTGGAGAAATTTAGTTGGCATAATGATAAAACCACCTATCATTATTAGAAAGATTAAATTCTATAATATTTAATTAAATTTAGTGTTTCTTTAAAAATTATTTAATTCAATTCCATCTTCCTAAAAAAAAATTGGCTTATTTTTAATTGATGAAAATAAATATGGTATTGGACAGATGTAATTAATGGAGAGATATATGTATTGTTTAATTTAATATTGTTAGTGTTATTGATTGTTCATAATATTAATTAAGATTTAATAAGTTGAAAAAAATAATATCTAAAATATATATATTTTAAAAAAATTCAGAAATAAAATTTAAATATAATTGATAAAAATTAAAATATAATATATAAATATTAAATAAAATAAACGATTAAAGAAAACACACAATTAATAGGAAAAAGCAGAAGATAAGTAAAACAAGTGTAGGGAATAAAATTTAATGTTTTTTTAAAAGAAAATGTAAATAACCTCCTTCCACATTGTTAGAGCAAACTAATAATTTCCTATATCTGCATGTACGTGATGGAGAAAACTAGGAAAATAAACTTCAGTTCAAAATAGGTGTATGTAGAAAATGTATAACACTAGTTTGCATGGTAATTGAAGTTATAATGGATAATAGGTTAAAGTTTAGTGAAGTTATTATGTTGTTTTATTCAAACGATTCTTAGATTCTATGTTGTTCAAATAAGCCAAAGTCCTCTATTTAAAGAGGCAGTTGTAATGTTTTTTTTTAAGATGAAGGAAGTTGAATAAAAATTTCAGTATTTTTGTAGTAATTATATACTATCGCTTTGTATTTATTTTTTATTTTATTTTTATTACCTTTGCTTTTCCAATAGATTGGTATCAAACCCAAGGAGATCATTGGTGAATTCTACCAGGGTTTTTTTTTTACTATTGTAGCAGATCATGGCAATAAGCAACAACATCAATCAACGCCAAATTCCTATTTGCAATGGTAAGAATTATGATTTTGGGCAATTAAGATGAGAACTTTATTTTGTTCACAAGATGTTTGGGATTTGGTAGAAAATAGTTGTAAAGCACCATATGATTAGGCAACCTTTCAAGGATTAACATAAGGAGAAAAAAATCAACTTAGAGACAACAAGAAAAAGAATGCAAAAGTTTTATTTTTAATTCAACAAGCAATGAATGAGTCCATATTTCCTAGATTTGTAGTAGCAACAAATTGAAGAGAGCATGGGAGATTTTGAAGACAACATATCAAAGTATTACAAAGGTGAAAGTAGCTAAACTACAATCTCTTAGAAGAAATTTTGAAAATTTACAAATGAGTGAATCAGAGTCTGTAGACCAATTTATGAGTCATGTCATTGATGTTGTAAACCAAATTAGATGTAATGGAGAAGAATTAAAAGATTAGAATATTATAGAAAATATTCTCAAGAGTTTGCCCAGTAAATTTGATGCTATAGTAGTAGCAATTGAGGAATCCAAAGATTTGAGATAGTTATCTCTAGATGAATTAATGGGATCCTTGTTAACACATGAGTCTAGAATGAATAGAAACAACAATACTTATTTCAAGAATGCTTTTAAGTCTTAGGTATCATATGACAGAGGAAGAGGAAGGTCAATTTTTAGAAAAAAGAGGAAGAGGTAGAGGCAGAGGTGGTAGAAGTGATCCAAATCAAGGTGAAAAGAATAATCTAGATCAAGGTGAAAGGAATAATCAGATCTACAACAATAGAGGACGTGAAAACAATCATTCCCAAAAACATTCATAGAGGTTTGATAAATCTAACATTCAATGTTATTTTTGTAAAAAATATGGACATTATGCATATGAATGTACAAAAAAAAAAAGCAGATGTGGATAAATAAAATGCATTAAGAGAAATTTAGATGTAAAATAGACCCTACAAAAAATCTTTAAAAAATTAATTTATTTTTATTTTACAAATTATTTAAATAAAAAAATCACTTAACTACATGGGTTAAGTGGGACCACATATTTATATAATGATTCATAAAAAGATTTCTTAACTATACTTTCTATATTTCTTAGATAGTTTTTGAGCTTTTTTATCTTTCAAAAGTCAAACTCAATCTTAAGTTTCTAAAAATTATTAAAATTTATGTTTCTAAATAAATTTATCATTTAAGAGTTTTCCTTGTAAATAATATTTATTAAAATTGTCATTGTAAATAATATTTATATTTGTTATAACATGATAATATTTTATATCCCTTATCCAAATAATAGTATTTATTGTCCTAAGTTAAGTTTGTGTACATGGTGATTTTATTTACTTCAAAATAAAATAATTTAATTATGTATTTACCATGCTAGAATATATATAGTGGGTTAATTATATTTATTATTAGTGTTTTAATTTATTTACCTCAAAATAAAACAATTTAATTATGTACTCACCATGCTAGAATATATGGTGGGTGAATTATATATGATTGGTGAATTATATTTATTGTTGTTATAATTTTATTTACATCAAAATAATATTATTTATTTATTTATTTGAGCCTGTAATTATTTAATAACATGAGAGGTGATTTTGTTGTGATAATTTAATTTACTTCAAAATAAAAGATTTTAATTATGTATTTACCATGTTGGAATATATGATGGGTAAATTATATTTATTGTTAAAATTATTTATTTGTTTATTTATTTGGACCCATATTTATTTAATAACATAATAAATGAATTATAATTTTGTTGTGGTAAAAAAATTAATTATTTATTTATCATACAAAAATACTTAATTGGTGCCTATAATTATATAATAAATTATTATATATTATATTTTTTATATTAAGAAGCTCTATATTATATTATGATATTAGATAATTTTAATATATATTATTATATTATATTATATTAAATTAAATAATATATTATAACATAATATAATATAGTTATAAAATAATATAATATAATATAATATAATACTAACATATATATTTTAGATAAATTTATGTAAAATTTATCATTAAATATCATTTTGGATATACCTATTTCTATCTTGAAAATGATATCTAAATGTATTTTAGACAAATTTATAATATATATCATATGTTCATAATTAAATTAAGAAATAGTTATAAAAATAAATAACTTCAAAATGTATTGATTATGAAATATATGGAAAAGCATACTTAAGTTGATCATAATAAAAGACCCCATTCCCTAAACTTTTAAAACATTATAACATTTAGAACTAATGCATATAAGACATTATAATCGAAACAATTCAGATGGTTAAAAGTTAATTTGTAAAGAGTAAAAAAGAATATATTAAAGAAAATAAATTATCGGTGATCCTATAAATATATATGGCCAAAACATGCACACGAACTAAATTAATATTTGCTCTTTAAAAAAAAAGCACGCATGTGACATGTTTTTCATGTAATTAGGCGGTGGTCTTTGTTGTGTTTTTTTCTCTATTTTGTAATAAAAAAATAAAAATTAAAAATTAAAAAAAAAATTAAAATTAGTTTATATAATTAATAATAAGTTTTTAAATTTCAATGTAATGTGTAAGGAACTTTTTTTATTATTATTATAGGGATTTTTAGATATTTTTATTAAATGTAAATAGAAAATATAAATTTAATGTTCAAATGTTTTTTTTGAAAAAAATAAAAAATATTTACACCTTCCAAAAAAAGTGTAGATGGAATCAAATAAATAGGGTCAATATTAACCAAAGTAGGTAAATTTACAAAATTTAGTAAGTTTTATATAATAATAAAAAAATTATTTTATTTTTATTTTAGATGAGGTCATGCTTAATGGATGATATCATCTTTTAAATGATTAAGATTGTTTTCATATGTCATTATTCATATTTTGGGGATTTTCTTAAGAGGACCATTTTACATTTAAATTTCCCTTAATAGCTAACTATACAAATGAATCTATTTTTGAATTAGAGAGTATGTTCATCAAATATAATGTTGCTCTAGAGAGCACTAGAAATATCTGGTTTTTGGATAGTAGATTTAGTAATAATATGACTGGGAATAAAGATTTGTTTGCTAGTCTTGACGATTCTATAAATTCTGAAGTGAAACTGAGAAATGATAATAAAGTTGTTGTAATGGGTAAAGGAGTAATAAATGTTTTGACAAAAAATGGTGAAAGAAAGTTGATTCTTGATGTTTATTTTGTACTTGGACTAAAGCATAATCTTATGAGTGTTGGGAAACTAGTAAAAAAAGGTTATAGGGTATCTTTTATGAATGATGTTTGCACTATATTAGATAGATTTCCAAATGACAGGGTAATTGCAAGAGTGGAGATGACCAAGAATTGGATGTTCCCCCTTCAAATTCAGTCCATCCAAGGCGCAGAATAAGCCAATTTCAAAATTGTATGTTTAGACCAATCATGGCTATGGAATTTGAGGTATGGGCATTTACATTTTGGAGGTTTGAGTTTGTTACAAAAGAAACAAATGGTGAAAGGATTGTCACCTATAGAGCAACGATCTAGTTCATGTGAGAGTTACATTTTGGCAAAACAACATAGAGAGAGTTTTCCTATAGGAATCTCATATAGAGCAAGGGTATTATTGGAGATAGTTCATAGTGATTTATGTGGACTAATGCAAACTCCATAATTTGTAGGTAGTACTTACTTTCTAACCTTCATTGATGACTTTAGAAGGAAGACATGGTTATATTTTCTCAAGCAGAAGTCTAAAACCTTCAGTAAATTCAAGGAGTTCAAGTCTATGGTGGAGAAGCAAAGTGGCAATTACATCAAAGTACTTAGATCAGATAGAGGAGATGAATATATGTCTAATGAATTTCAAAAAAATTGCATATACTATGGCATTAAAAGATAATTGACTACAAGGTACACACCATAGTAGAATGGTGTAGTAGAAAGAAAGAATAGAACAATCATAGAGATGGCTAGAAGCATGTTGAAGGCTAAACATTTGTCAAATGAATATTGGGCAGAAGCAGTAGCATGTGCATTATATATTCTTAATAGAAGCCCCATAAAGAGTGTCAAGGATCAAATTCCACAAGAATCTTGGAGTGGTAAGAAGCATCTTGTATATCATTTCAAAAAAATTGGTTGTATTGCATATTCTCTTGTACCATTTGAATTGAAAATAAAACTTGATGATAGGAATGAGAAATGCATTTTTATTGGGTATAGTGAAGAATCAAAATCTTATAAGTTGTATAACCCATTTCAAGAAAAGTGATTATTAGCAGAGATGTAGAATTTAAGGAAGAAGAAGCTTGGGATGGAAGCATTGATAGAACAATCATAATTGGAGCACCAATACCACAGAATGAAGAACCTAAAGGAAAAAATTTGCAAGATGATCAATCAAATCCACAAGAAAGATCAATCACTCCAATAAGAACTCTAAGGAACCTAGTACAATGTGAATCATCTAGTCATACACATCATCCTACTCCCAATTCACAAGTAAGTGATGAATTATATCTTACTCTTGCCTCATTAAGGTCAAAATATAAAGGTAAGAAAATGAGAAGTTTGAAAGAAATATATAATCAAAGTGAAGATAATTTGGATTTATGCTCAAATTTTGCTTTATTCTCTCATGATCCTATGAATTTTGAAGAAGTAGTTAAGGAGGAACATTAGATCAAATCTATGGATGAAGAGATGGGTTACATTGAAAGAAATCACACATGGGAGTTAGTTGATCTACCTAAAGGTAAGGATTGTATTGGAGTTAAATGAGTTTACAAAACCAAATTTAATGCAAAAAGTGAAATTGAAAATTATAAGGCATGGTTATTAGCAAAAGGTTTTGCACAACATTATGGAATTGATTATAATGAGACATTTGTTTCAATTGCTAGACTTGACACTGTTAGAATGATTTTAACAAAAGTTGCATAAAATAATTGGAAATTTTTTCAAATGAATGTGAAATCAACGTTTCTGAATGGTTTTCTAGAAGAAATGTATGTAAAACAACCACCATATTATGAAGTGTATGGACATGAAAACATAATCTACAAATTGAAAAAGACTCTCTATGACCTCAAGCAAGCACCAAGAACATGGTATAGCATGATTGATTCATACATGCAAAGCAATGGATTCAGTAGAAGCAAGAGTGAGCCCACATTGTACACAAAGATCAATAAAGAAGGTTATATTTTGATAGTGTGTTTATATGTTGATGATTTAATTTTCACTAAAAATTTGTCTGTATATGCATTTAAATCAGCAATGAAAAAAGAATTTGAGATAACAGATTTGGGTTTGATGAAGTATTTTTTGGGCATTGAAGTTGTTCAATCAGATGAAATAATTTTTATTAGTCAATCTAAATATGCAAAAGATGTGTTAAAAAGGTTTAGAATTTTGAATTGTAAGCCAACATCTACACCAGTTGCAACATGTATTAAAGTTAGCAAAGAAGATAAAGAGCCTAATATTGATTCTACAATCTTCAAAAGATTATACAACTACGAGACCAAATATCATGTATGGGGTTAGTTTAATCTCAAGATTCATGGAGTCACCAAAAGACTTACATTGGCAAGTGGGAAAGAGGATATTGAGATAAGTGGCAAGAACAACAGGGTATGAAATCTTGTATTTTAAAACTAATGTTTTTTGTTTGAATGGTTATACTGACATTGATTATGTAGGTAACATTAATAATAGGTAGAGTACTTCTAGATATGTCTTTCATTGTGGGACAGGTGTAGACTCATGTACATCAAAGAAGCAACCCATAGTGACTCTTTCATCAGCAGAAGCAGAATATGTAGCAGTTACATCAGCGGTGTGCCAAGCAATTTGGATGAGAAAGGTTTTGATAGATTTATTGCAAGCATAGGAGAAGCCAACAACAATCTTTTGTGATAATAAATCAGTAATTACATTGTCAAAGAATCATGTTTTTCACAAAATGAGCAAGTATATTGATACAAGATATCATTTTATCCAAGAGTTGGTGAATGATGGTGAAATTCAATTGAATTTTTCCAGATCTGAAGATCAGTTAGTAGATATATTTACCAAGCCATTAACAAAAGACATATTTAAACATTTAAGATAGAGTTTGGGCATAGCAAATGGTGAAATAATCAATGGTAGAAATTAGGGGGGAGTGTTAAAATAAAATAATGATTTCTCTTGTCTACATGCACGCAATGGAAAAAACTAGGAAAATAAACTTCAGTTCAAATAGATGTACGTAAAAAATGTTTAACACCAGTTTGCATGGCAATTGCAGTGGTAACGAATAATAGGTTAAAGTTTAGTAAAGTTATTTTGTTGTTTTATTCACAGCCATTCTCAGTTTGTTTGTTGTTCGAATAAGCCAAAGTCCTCTATTTAAAGAGGCAGTTATTAATTTTTTTAAAGATGAAATAAGTTGAATAAAAATTTCAATATTGCTGTGGCAATTATATACTGTGGCAATTATATACTGTTGCTCTGTATTTATTTTTTATTTTATTTTTATTGCCTTTGCCATTCCAATACACATATATAAACTTAATTGTACCATATGCAGACAAAAATCTGAAAAGAAGAAATCGTGAATTTAAAATTTGCGGAACACAATAGTAATCAATAAAAGAATGTAATCAATCATTATGTTTTCTTTGATTAAAATATACAAACAAAATTCGATTAAAAATACTTGAATAAATAATGATAAGCCGGAGCTGAGTTGTCGCAGATTATTGTAAGGAAGATGTAGTCCAGAGTTAGTAATGGTTGTAACCCCCAAAGCACAACAATTCACTCTTGGGAGTTTTATTGATGAAAATAAATGGATTCCGAGCTCGACCGTGCCCTTCAATTCAAGTTTATGCTTATCTATGCCATTTCATTACGTTATTTACCAATTCGTATTTATAACTTAAAATTTTGGATAATTATATTTTATTTAAAATAACGGTTAATTTTTTTAAATAGAAAAAATATATATATAAAAGATTAAAAAATTATATGGATGAAAAATAAAATATAGATACATTGACAATAACATCTTTCTATTGATTGTTTACAGATTTAAAGACAATTAAGATTTTGTCAAAATAATATGTAATTAATTCAAGTGACAAAAATTAAAAGATAGAGTAAAATTTGGGAAAACATCTTACTTTAAAATGTTTTATTTTTAAGCACATTTTTATTACGTCTTTATCATGTTGTTCCACATTTGATCATTTTGTGTCTATTTTGGAATTTTTGAACACTTTCAATTCTCATTAGAGTATCCTCAACCTCAGTTTATTTATATTTCCTCATATACACCTATGATCTATTAGTTGTTAACTTTGGGATCTCGTTTAATCATTAAATAAATAGATTTTTCTTTGTTCCAATCCTTTTTTCTCTCCAGACCATAATCAATCTTTTACCATTTTTTTTCCTCATCAAAATTGACCCTTTGCTAATTGTGACACTCTTCCTTTTGTGGGTCAATTCTATCTTGGCCTGATTTTTCACGCTTTGATTATCGCCTATGATTTTTTTTTTGGGTAAACTTATTTGTGAAGTGGTCTAGAGAATCATATATATAAAAATTTGCCCTTAGTTATTAATTGAGTGGTACAAAAGCTTCTCTCTCCAAGTTATTCAACCATACATTGAACTAATATTTTGTTACCCTTTTTAAGGATATTGCATATTGTGCTTACATTACATCAACATCAACAAAATTATTATGCCACATCACATATTTTTCCAAAATAAGGTTATAGTGAAGCATAATTGTATTCGATTATCTAGGGAGAAGTGTTGAAGTCTTCTCTCTTATTGGATTGATATTTACATACATGCAATAAAATTGCATAAAACCTTAATTCCATGTATGTAGGATATGTAATTTCAAATCCTCAATAGGTTTCACCGACCAATTAAATTTTACACACTCTTTTTTGAAACATTGTAAATGATTAGGTCAAGATCAAAAGAGAAGAAAAATGAAAGATTATTCCTACCAAATCATAAAAGTGAATCTACAACCTTATTCATAACTATGTTACACACACAGATATATATATATATATATATATATATATATATATATATATATATATATATATATATATATATATATATATATATATAGACTTGAAAAAGTGTAGAGGACATAATCAATCACAAGAGGACTCAATTGACCCTCTACCAATTTTATTCTAGATAGTGTCACCCCTATGTCAATTATCAATTATGACCTAGAAATAAAAGACAATCATATATTTAGGAAAATCTTTGTGTTAGTTTTAGTCCCTTCTTCCATTTTCATAATTCCATTTCATTTCCCATGAATTTCTATTTCTTTAATTATTTCTATCTTTCTTTTATTGTTGCTTGCCCAATCATCTATTCATATTGTTACTCAATATTTTAGGAAAAAATAAAATTCAATTTTTATTTATGACTATATACATTATCGTATATTTTGATTGTGCCTTGGTTTTACCTTTTTCATATAATGGTGTTTACCCAATGTGGAACTATTTGGTAAAACGAATTGGTAAACCCATCTAATCTTCAAACACAATCAAAGCTTAGGTTTTCCTTGTTTTTCATCTCTTTAGGATCTATTTTTTTGAATTGTACCTATCACATTAGATTATTTATATTTACGTATGTTCTTAATTAATTATTCATTATCCCTAGCTTCCTTCATGTTTATATCTTATGCTAACTTAGAAAAATAGATCTAAAAACCCTAATAGGCAAAGTGACAGGTTAAGTAGTGATCCTATTAATTTTACTCAACTTCCCTTGTTTCCTATTTTTGCTCTTTGAAAAAAATGTAAATTATTTAAATTCCTACTAATGATGTTATGATTATTTCAAATGATAAAATTTTGAATGGTAAATATAAATGTGTTCTTGATGACATGCCTTTTCATGATTATGATACTTTTGATGATGAGTAGATGAAAATGATTGCAATAATAATGTTAACATTTATAGTGAAAATGCTTCCATGGATATTATTCTTTACTACACTTTGATACTAATATTCAAACTAATTTCTAAGCCTATCTTATGACTATTCCTTAAGAAATTGATGCTATGCTTTATGTTGTAATTGCAGAAATAAATAGAATAATAATCGCTAAGGAATCTACGTCTAATAATGTTGCCAATGATCCCTTTAATGTTTTAAATATTCATATTAGAATCTCTCTTTATACACCCAGTGGTGATGCTAGTATTCCTAGTGCTCTTACTACTAATCCTCATATGTCTACACCTATGGATCTTACTAAGGTTTCTCCAACTATTCCTATGTAGCTTACTACATATTTTATACTCTTATTTCTAATTTACCATCTTAGCCCACTTGTAATGGTTTACCTTTTTTTCTTGGTGCTATAACATAGTTGATCCTATCAATGTTAATCATGATTTCACTGATACACATACTATTATATCTAAGGATGCTTACATTCACCATCATATCCAAGATATGCAAGCTCATATAAGTATACTTGCCAAAAGATATAAAAAACCTATCCATGTTGTTTAATAGGTGTAGAACTAGATAAATTTATTTAAATTGCATTATATGAAATTTAATCATAAATTTGAATCTCAATCAGAATTGATCAAAATTGAAATTGACAAGTGGCATGCGATAAAAATAGTAAATACAAACAAACACAATATACTTAGCCTTTATGATCTCTAGTTGAATTTCATTGATGTCTGAAAGTGAAGAACAACATTAAAAAGGACTATGAAATTTTAGGATCAAATGAAACATCTAAGAATATTCATGGATAGGGTTGTACTTCATGGATATTAGTGTAGGCTAGTCATATCCATTGATCATGCACTTGTCTATGTTGACAGTGATAAAATAGTGACTATTTCACCTTCTATGATCATGTCTACTGAGTGAGATAAGATGTTCTATTTTGTTTGTGCCATGTGAAACTTTTTTTTTTTCCTTATTTTTGCCTTGAAATGCTAGAGGTACTTGTGAGAGCTAGAAATTTGCAAAAAGAGAGGGACAATATAATGTACCAAGTTGACCTCAATCACCCATTGATGAATGATGGATGCCATATATCCAAATAATATAAGGAGAGAATCAAGTCACACATAGTTCTTCCACCTAAAATGAATGTGAAATTGTTCTCCTTGACTATATGTATGCAACTAGAAATTTAGATTTGATATTTGACAATGTTAGCCCATGACTTAATTTGAGATGATTTAGATGTGGCTTGTAATTTTTTGATGCAATCATAGTAAGGGGTATCAATTAATAAATGCCTTAGACCATGCAACCCTCAAAATAATCAACTAAAATTGTATTAAAATCCAACAACAAGAAATTAGATATTTATTAGATTTAAACCAAATGGAATACAATAAGAACAATGAAAATCATGATATTTCAATCTCACAATGTGATGTGTTACTACATTAGTAGTTGTAATAAAATAAAACGACAAGAACTCATATATTTATTAGATTTAAACCAAATGAAATACAACAAGAACAATGAGAATAATGATATTGAAATCTCACAATGTGATGTGTTACTACATTAATAGATATCAACTTCTACTAACTCTTAGTCTCTGCAACAAAACTCTTTCAATTATTATATTCTCTGAAATCACAATTCTTTCTTCCTACTTGCTACTTAAAACATGTATAGGGACTTGCTTATAAAGATACAAGCCTACCTACTTACATTAAGTGATTTTACCCTATTAACAACATTAAATTTTTCAAATATTAAATGTCTTCACATTTCCAAGGAACAATAACATGCTATAGTTTAATGAAACCAAATGATTAGAAATGATTCCCCTATAATTACAAATAAATTTTCACGAATTCATTGGACTTCATAGTCACCAATTTTCATAAAAATATTTGTACCATGATCCTCACATCATTTAAATAAATATGTTATGCTTTATCATATATTTTTCAACTAATCAATGATTCAATTTGTAAGATGCACAATGAAGATTCAATCATCTCCATAAGTCTCTTCTACTCATTTGCTATTGTGGTGAAGAATTAACTCTTCAAAATAACTATTTCTTGAGAGATATCCAAAACTAGTATAAAAATATTGAAAATATCCACATGGATTTATAGAAAGATAATATTAGATCAACATATTTTACATTACTTCATAGAATTATTTATACAAAGAAACTGACTTAGAAATAGAATGTGCAAAACATTACAAACACAAGTGCACTTACGAGTAACACAAAATTTAACTAAATGCATCCATACCAAATATGACATAAAATAACATAAATACCATCCACACAACAAAGAATAATTACACAAACTTATAATAGGACTTATGCACAGTCATAACAATTTTAGAACACAACACTAATATATTTTTTTGGTTGATGCAAGATTTATCATGAACCTAGATGCTCAAGCATCATACACCCTAGGTAAGAAAAGAAACATTTGATCCTACTCATGTGACTTATAATAAATTAACTAATGATATCCCTTGTTTTACAGCTTCTAATTTGTTAATCTATGTCACATCTTCTATGTCTTGGAATTTCCATTTTTATAGATATTCTATATACTCTTTCCTTCTTGTATTATTTCCAAATATCATGTAAATTAATCAATACAAATGCTTAAATTCAACATCATATCCAAGATATGCATTTTCATATAAGTATACTTGCCAAAATATATAAAAAACCTAGCCATGTATCCACTTCTCAAGATATATTACTTTTAAACCCAATTTTTGATATAACAAATGAAATGTCTTTAATAGGTGTAAAACTAGATAAATTTATTCAAATTGAAATATATGAAATTTAAGCATAAATTTGAATGTCAATTAGAATCGATCGAAATTGAAATTGACAAGTGACATGTGCTAAAAATAGTAAATATAAACAAACACAAGATACTTAGCTTTTATGATCTCTAATTAAATTTCATTGATGTCTAAAAGTGAGGAACAACATTAAAAATGACTATGAAAGTTTAGGATCAAAGGCAACATCTAAGAATATTCATGAATAAGGTTTCACTTTGTGGACAATAGTGCAGGTCAATCATGTCTATTGATCGTGGACTTGTCTATGTTGATCATGATAAAATAGTGACTATTTTACCTTATATGATTATGTCTATTGAGTGAGTTGAGATGTTAAATTTTGGTTGTGTCATGTGGAAGTTATTATTTTCCTTATTTTTCCTTGAAATGCCAAGGATAATTGTGAGAGCTAGAAACTTGCAAAGAGAGGTGGAGTTTAATGTACCAAGCTAACCCTAATCACCCCATTGATGAATGATGGAAGCCTATATATCCAAATAATATAAGTAGATAATCAATCCACATAAAGCTCTCCCACCTAGATTGAATGTGCAATAGTTCTCCTTGACTACATGTATGCATTTATATATTTGGATTTGATATTTGACAATGTCATCTTTTAAATTGATTTGAGATGCTTTAGACATGGTTTGTGGTTACTTGATGCAATCATGGTAAGGAGTATCGATTAATAAATGACTTATACCATGAAACCCTCATAATACTAAGCGGAAAATGTAATAAAATGTGACAACAACTCATATATTTATTAGATTTCAACCAAAGGAAATACAAGAAAAATGAAAATAATGATATCACAATGTCACAATTTGATGAGTTACTACATCAATAGATATTAACTTCTACTAACTCACAATCTTTGCAATCAAACTCTTTCAAGTATTCTATTCTTCGAACTCACAATTATTGCTTCCTGCTTGCTAGTTAAAACAAGTATAAGGGCATGTTTATATAGATAAAAGCTCACCCACTTACATTATGTGATTTTACACTACTAATGACATTAAACATTTCAAATATTAAATTGGTCACATTTCCAAGGAACAAGAACATGATATAAATGAACACATCCCAAAATAGATCACATATAGTTATTAAATGAATCTTTATTAGATTATAAGACTTTTAGAATTAAATACCAAATGATTAGAAATTATTCCTCTATAATTACAAAGAAAGCTTCATGAATTCACTAGACTTCATAGTCACTAGTTTTCATAAAAATATTTGTACCATGATCCTCACCTCATTTCAAGAATGACATTATAATTAATTATAGGTTATTCAACTAATTAAATATTTAATTTGTAAGATGTGTAATTAAGATCCAATCATCTCCATAAGTCTCTTCTACTCATATGACATTGTGGTGAAGAATCAGCTTCGACAAATAACTATTGCTTGAGATATATCCCAATCTAATATAAAGATACTATAAATATCCACATGGATTTTTAATAAGATAATTTTAGAACAACATTTTTCACATAACTTCATAGAATTATTTATATAAATAAATTGAAACAAATATGCTTATAAATATAATGTGCAAAACAATATATACACAAGTGCGCTTGTGGGAAACACAAAATTTCATTAAATGTATATATACCGAATATGATGTAAAATAACATAAAGATTGTCTATGCAATAAAAAAGACTTACACAAAATTAAAACAAGACTTATGCACGGTTGTAAATTTTGTAGAACACAACAATGTATATTTTTTTAGTTGATATAAGATTTATCATGAATTCAGATGCTCCTACATCATACACTATAGGTAATAAAAGAAACATTTTCTCCTACTCATGTGACTTATAATAACTTTTCTAATGATATCCTTTACTCTACATCTACTGATGTGCTAATCCACATCGCATCCTCTATGTCTTGGAATTTCTATTTTACTAGATATTCTATATACACATTCCTTCTTGTATTATTTCAAACTATCATGTTAATTACCTCTTTAGGCTCTTTCTTAGGCATATGAAATCTCCAATCTATGTCTTCAAAATCTGCATGTACATTTGCACTACTATGTCCTTCATAATATGGATACAAATTAGCCACATTAAAAATAAGTGATATGTCTACACCTTCAGGCAAATCTATTTCATATGCATTCTTTCCATACTTCCATAAAATTATACAATGATAAATATTTTTCCATTTCAACAAATCATATGTCTTTTTTGGAAATCTCTTTTTTCTCAAATATGTTAAGACTAACTCTCCCACCTGATATTTAACTTCTTTTCTCTTCTTATATAAATATTTTTTACTATTTTATATTCCTTTTCATCTATTATCATAATTGACTATGTACTTATCACAAATTCTCTACAAAGTCTTTGGCTTCAACATACCTCCTTGGCTCATTATTCATGTCTCTTAATTTTATAACTCCTCTTGGACTTGACCCATAAACAATCTGAAATGGTGTCTTGTACTTTTTTTCATTGAATTATTACAAGCAAACTCAGCTCATGCCAAAACATTATCCCATGTTCCTAACTTATGTCTAATTAAACATCTCAAAATATTACCCAAACTTTTGTTCACTACCTCTATTTTTCCATCTAAGGATGGTATGTTGAACTAAACTATAATTTGATTTTCAACTTCTTCCATAATTTTCTATAGAAATGACCAATAAATTTTTCATCTTTGTCTAATACTATACGATGCAATAAGCCATGTAATCTGAAAACATCTTTAGCAAAAGTAGCATATTTTTTGCATCACTAATTTTCTTACATGCTAAAAAATATGTCATATTTGAAAATATATCAAGAATCACAAATATTGAATCATTTCCTCTTTGTGTTCTAGGCAAACACAAAAGAAAGTTAATATTTATATCATCTCAAAGTTTTTTTGGAATAGGCAACAGTTGATACAACCCTATATTTTGAATTTTCCCTTTTTCTAGCTGCGAAAATCTACAATTTTGTACAAATTTTCTCACATTACTCATATGTGTCCAAAAATATTTTTTTGATACTTGCACTAATATTTTTTCATAACTAAAATAACATTGTAATCCTCCAATTTAATTTTTATTGGTCAAATTTTACAGCATTAACCCTCTCGGCATTCATAATGGTCTTCCTTTTAATAACAAATCTTCTTAAATAAAATAATCTAACCATGGTGTTCTGTCTTTACTCACTAGTTTTGTACATGACTTCCATGCCACTAAAAAAACTTCATCTTTTCCAAACTATTCTTTCACAAGATAAAATATTATCAATTTCACTCTTAATTCATTCAAAAAAATAATTATTCTACTAAATTCATCAACAACTCTATTAGACTTTCCACTTCTATGTTTCAACAAAAATTAGCAAATCTAAAAAAAATCAACCCCTTTTATGTGTCTCTGATTCAACTTATTTTGATTATTAATGAAATATAATGTTTAATGATTTTTGTATAATATAAATTAATTTGGTAAAAAATAATGTCTCCATTTCTTTAGTGCTTGCACAATTGCATAAAACTCCTAATCATTTATTGAACATTTGTGATGTGATTTTCATCATTCAAATTTTCACTAAAATGTGTAACAGATCTCCCTTCTTGACTTAATAATACTCCTATCATGGTTTCACTCTCATCACAATGAACCTAAAATACCTTATTGGAATATATAAATACCAATATTGGTTTCTCAACTATCTTCTTTTTCAATTATTAGAAACTATGTTTTTCTTCTGCACACATATTCCACTAAAATTCTAGATTAATTTCTTATACAAGATATGAAACACAAATTTATTCTACAATGATGGCCACTCTAGTATAGCTCGTACTTTCTATATACCCATCTTCCAACCTTCTTGATAAATCACAAATCTAAAATATACCAATTCTTTCCACATAACATTTCATTTTTTCAAATTCATGAGTATTTTTTTCTCCTTTAACCTTTCTAGCAATTCGTGAAAACGTCCCAAGTGTCCTTCCTATATTATAATAAAAATAAATATGTCATCAAAGTACACAATGACAAACTTACTCAAAAATGATTTAATAACTTCATTCGTCAATCTCATAAATGTACTTAGTGCATTATTCAAACCAAATGGCATAACTAATCACTCATACAACCCTTCTTGTGTTTTGAATGTTGTCTTCCATTAATCACATTATTTTATGTGAATCTGATGATGTCCACTTTTAAAATCAAATTTTGTAAAGTATCTCTTTCCAATTAAGCAATTAAATCACCCATGCATGGAAATTGAAATCTATAGTTTATAGTAATCTTGTTAATGGCTCTAGAATTGTTACACATTCTCCATTCTCAAATTAAATCTTTATTCAATAACTCTTTAACTTGTCTCTACAATTATTCATTAAATTTTGGAATCATGCTATGTGATGTTGTATTTTTTAAAATTAAACTAAGTATCAAATCCATGCGATGACTTATGCTTCTCATTGGAAATAATTGATCTAAAAAAACCTTAGTTAAAATCTCCTCAAAATCTTTTAGTATCTCATTCACTTCATGGAGAAGTGACTCTTATTTCTTTGTTTCTTGCACTAGATTTTCAATCAATGCATAACCTTCACTTTGTCTTATTTTCTTCAAAAATTCTTTTCCTAAAACTATCAACACTTTTGGAATCATTTCCACTTCTTCACACTTATCATTCAAAATATTAGGTGTATGTGTCGCTCCATATTTCTACAATGTATATGTATTAGAACAACCATCGTGTTATTCCTTTTATTCAAATTGATAATGCATTTAAATAAAAGTATGACAAACATCCATAGGAATTATGTCATGTAAATATTCATCTATATAAGTCCCAATTAAAAAACTTACCCATCATTGTTCATTCTCCATAACTTTATGTCTTTTCAACAAAAAATAAACCTTATATGGATTCAGATGCACAATTTTATTCAAATTAAGTTTATACATCATTTCTTGTGAAATATTATTATTTGTGTTTCCACTATATGTAATCAATTTACAACATTTACCTTCATACGTTAAAATGGTTCTGAATACATTATTTATCTACATAGCATTGTTCTCCTCTTTTGCAAGCTTCAACAATACTTTTTCATCATTATAGTGTCTCCAATATCTAGTTAATATATGTTATTAATAAACACACCTCTTTCTTCATTTGCTTGTGCAATATGAGCACTTGAATCATCTCTCTTGTTTCTTTTAGTATGCATATGAGGACACTCAAATGCTTTGTGACCAATCTCACCACATTTGAAACATGTTCCATTGAATCCATGATCTCTAGCTCATCCTTAAGTATAGGTTCCTCTGACTCTAAAATTACCTCTACCTCTCTAATAATTAACTCCATTATTATAGTATGAAGTACTTATCTAGTTCTCTTTCATTTTCATATGATAACCTATGTGACCTCCACATCCATACATGAATATTATTATTCCTCTTGATGTTTTTTTATACAATAATAATTAAGCCTTTAGTGCACACTAATAAGCTTCTTCAATATTTCGTAGTCTGATCATAGTAAATTAATCTTGAATTTGTATGCATAATCCATTTACATACCTAGATATATTTTT
The DNA here is from genome assembly GCA_037957365.1 of Torreya grandis. Taxonomy (NCBI): domain Eukaryota; kingdom Viridiplantae; phylum Streptophyta; class Pinopsida; order Cupressales; family Taxaceae; genus Torreya; species Torreya grandis. The sequence goes on along the minus strand of JARHVA010000460.1, from coordinate 4,941,193 downwards.
CAACATTATCTTCAATATAACCCACTCTGATGGCAAGTCTATAATACTCTTGTATTATTTGACTTTCATTTTCAATTGTCATAGATTTTGGAGCTTCTTGAACAAACACATATTATAATCCACATGAATGAATTTATCTTTCCATTTGGTAGCAAAACTATTCCATGTCTTAATCTTTTCTTTAACTTTGTGTACTCTTGTTTGTACATATTCCCATCATTAGTATGCATGACCTTTCAACTTTTTAAAAATTAACTTAAATTGCTTGGGATCTTTCATATTTTCATTCTTAAATTATTTCTCTAACTCAATGATCTAATCAATGAACTCTTTAAGACTCAAACTTATAAAATAATTTCCAAGATCCAACTTTTTTACTTATCATTCTCTAAAAATCTCACAATAATATATCTTCATGTTTATCAACCTCTTATTTTGCATCTTGATCTTCAAATGTTTCTTTCAAAAATTCAATATCACTTTCATCATCTAGTACTTCAAATTCATGACAATGTGCACTTTACATAGCTTTCATTCTATCTTGAATTTTTCTTATCACTTCTACTAGATCTTATAGACTAGGTGCTTTAACCACTTTGGCTCTTCTACCAACTAAACCTCCTTTGGGTGCCATTTCCTTAGAAATCAAAGATTTAGATACCAAATGATGATCTCAAGTAAAAAATCTACTTACACTTTCTTTTCGATGTTATTCTAGGTTTTTATTCCATTTAATGGTATTTCCCTACACATGTTATTTAGCTTTCTTAGATTTATTTTAGATCATTATGGAAGATAATTCCATATGCATGAGGATTTTGGTAATGTCTATCTTCCACATATATATGTATATTTCCTAAAGCTATTTTGGATAATGATAATGTAATGTTGATAATATAATATTTGGTTGTTAATGCACGTTATTCTTCTAGATCATGTTTGATTTAACTTCTACAACAAGTATCTCTTATACATATTTCATTTTTACATATTACAGATATTGTGCTTCATGTTTACTCAAACATGGGTCCTTGTTTGTGGCCCAATCCACCATGGTATCATAGCATGGTTTTTGGTAGCCGAATGCCATAGTTCCTATTGTGAAATCTTGAGTTTAAGCTTGCATGTAACATATTTTCTATTTGTTGACCTAACACATTAAAGATTCATCAATTCTCAAATTTTGATATTCTTATGGGATCCTTAGATGATCTAAATTCAGAAAAAAAAACAAGAGAAAATGCATATCTTATTGGTAATCTATCATTCATTATGTTTTCATCTAAAAAAACTTGTGTCATTAGATTTAGAAAGTGTCAAAACCCTAGGAATGACTATGAACATGACCTAGTTTCTTGATAGTTGATTTTGAGCATTTTGGCCCCACCCCTATATATCTAATATATATAACTCTAGACTAGCCCTCAACTCTATATATAGAGGGGATAATAGTATTCACTATGAGATATATAGATGGGGTATGGGAAACCCTCTCCCACCCCTATATATCTTATATAAATAAATCTTGACTAACCCCTAAATATCACTATCTATGTATATAGAGGGGAGAATGGCATTTGTCCAATTATATCTAGGGATAAGATATAATATATATATATATATATATATATATATATATATATATATATATATATATATATATATATATATATATATATATATATATATATATATATATATATATATATATATATGGGGTTGGGGGTAGTGATGGGGTAGGGAGGGTTTTTTGGAATTTTCTTGGATTTCACAAATCCCCACCAGTAGAATCCTCAATGGAAAATCCATTTCTAGGTTTTTAGAAAATTTTGGTTGGTCTTTCATGGTTTTTATAGAGCCATGCTAGATTTAAATATTATATACTTTGCATAATTTCCGTACATTTTTGAATCTCATTGGATTTTTACCTATTTTTTCCCCCTACTAAAACTTCTACCCTTCATAGCACTTGCCAAAAATTTGTGTCTTTCTAGCATTTGCTAGAACCTTGGCCCATCCCAACATTGTCAAAACTACCAACATTCCCAACACCTTTCATGGACACATAAATTATTTACACATAATGGATTCCATCCTATCTGCAAAGGCTTAACTACCAATATCCTTCATATATTTTATTCCTTGATTATAGATTAACCTCCTGCTTACAATTCCATACTATTGATCTCCCACCTATTTTTAATGCCCAAATTTTTGATGGCCTAACTATCAGAGACCTATAAAACTATGATGACTATCAGATACCTCTAAAAATCTGATGACTACCTAAGGTCCTCCTATTTTTACCAATGTTTTTTATGGTATCCTAAGTCTAGGAGAGCATTCATCCTAATCCTTAGCCCACTAGTCATATGGGATTTTATCCCTTGGTCACAACCAACCCAAGGGATCTTAATTTCTTCTCAAAAAGTTAAGTCAAATATTAAGTACACCTAATTTTTTTTTCAAAGTATAATTTATTTTGTGGGAAAGAATATTAAACTACCATAAATTTCAACCTATAGCTCTTTTTTTAGGTTCCAAGCTCTACACATTGATGTTGTTCTCGAGCCTTATCAAATTGATCCTCTATAGTTTTAAGGTAGTTGCATATCCTTGTATTTTTGGTATTATTAGTTCAAAACATACCTACTTACTACCCCATTGATTATAATCTAGTTCTGCTACTTACACCATTCAACTATCTCAAGAGGAAATTCAAAATACAAATCTCTTGAGAAGTGAAGGTTTACATAGAATTACTATGGGTACATAAACAAAACTAACTCTTGATGCAAAGAAATTAAAGTGGTAAAACATAAGTGATGAAGTGTATGGTATATTATGTATGTTAATGTATCTTGAATTTCTCTTTCATATTGAATTTTAACTTCTCCTAATGATGTTTGGGACATTTTTGAAAAACTCTTTAAGAAGCAGGACATAACGAGAGTCATGAACTAGAACATGATCTCATCAATCTGATCCCATGGAATTTTGACACTTTATAATATTTATTCACAAAATTCAAATTACTTAGGTTATAGTTGAAACTATGCATCATAGACAAAAATTATGATCATTTGATTCTTTCCATTCTTTCCAAATGGAGTTATGATTATTATGTCTTTTTTTTAGATTCCACAACACCAATAATTCCCTTGAAGGTACATGGACCATGTTGCCCTTGGATAATTTTATTGTTGACTTGACTTAGGAGCAAGACAAGATTATTTAAATGGTTACACTAAATTCCTCTAAATCACATGCCTTAATTTTGAGTCATGAAAAATCAAAGACTTCAATCAATAAGGATAAAAACATAACAAGAAGGACCAAAAACAATGAAAGGGTCAAAATTTGATGCTAAATTAAAAGAATCAATTGATTCCTCCTCTTCAAGATGGAAAACCAAGAAATAGAGACTCACATGTGCCTATTGGAAGAAATCTAGGCATGATGAAAGAAAATGTATGAAGAGGCAGATTGACCAAATAACAAAGATGCTTGAGAAACAAAATATCATTGCCATATATTCATCCAATCAAAGTTCATTAGAACAAGGGTATTCTCAGGAAAAATATATTAGTAAGGGCAAAAAAAGTGGTAAGGCCCTTATTATAGTTTCATCCCAACCTTCCACATGGGTTATTGATTATGGTGATTTGCACCAGACAGCTTCATCACAGGACCTCTTATCATCCTTGGAGCCTTATTTTATGCCTTCCATCTTGTTGGGTAACAATAATTCTATAGAAGTTAGTGGGAGAGGATATGTTGAAATGAATGATGGGACATTTCAAGATGTTCTATGTGTTCCCTCATTGTCCACCAATCTCTTATCTATTTATCAGATCACTCACATTAGTCCAGGCAAGTTATTTGAGTTCGCCCATGATTATGTGGTTATTAAGGAAGTGAACAATAACATTATAGTTGCATTTGGGAAATCAGATCACCAATATCAATCTTACACTTTCTCACATTTTATTCTTGATCAACTTTCTACTACACTTTTCACTCATACAAATTGGGTGAGTAAATTATAGCATGAACGATTTAGACATCTTAATTATCACTACTTGGAACAAATTAGTCATAATGGCATAGTTTTAGGGCTGCCACATGTTTAGTTTTATGATAGTTTTTTTTAGGGTTGCATACTTGGTAAGCATCTTGAAGATAAGTATGACAAAGGTAAATCATGGAGACATGTAGAGATATTGGATCTAGTTCAAAGTGACATTGTTCATCCATTTCTATCTCCTTCATTAAATAGGATTAAATAAATGCTTACCTTCATCAATGAATTTTTAAGGTATACTTGGGTGTAATTTCTTGATAATAATTTTGAGGTCTTTGATCATTGTCAAGATTTTAGGGTGTTTATGGAAAAACAGTCATGTAAAACCATCAAGATTTTGTGTATAGACAATGGTGGTGAGTATGTCAGTAATTGTTTTGAGAAATTTTATGCTTCAGAGGGGATTGAAATACAATGTATAGTGCCATATAGTCCTCAATAGAATAGTGTTTTAAAACTCAAGTTTATGTCCTTGAAGGAAATGTCCAAGTGTATGTTACACTCCAAATTTATTGCACCTCAATATTGGGCTAAGGCTATCAACTATGATTCCTATATTTAGAAATGTGTTACTCATAAATCATTAAAGGGATTCACTCATTTTGAAGCATGGGTAAGCCATAAACCCATAATTAATAACTTTCATGTGTTTGGATGTCATGTTATATCTTGTATTCCTAAGAAGAAATGTAAGGAAATGAAACCTCATAGTCAGCCTTGCATCTTAGTTGGATATTCTAAGGGTTTTAAGGATACGTTATTTTATATCACATCACTAATGATTTGTTCTTTGAGATAAGTGTTCACTTTAAATAGGGTCCTTCATACTCCACACCTAACATTTCTCCCTCTTCCTTAGACTCATTGGGATTTGATGACATTTTTGATGATTCAGATCTACTTGATTAGCTTCCTAATTATCCAATTTATTTGTTTAGTTATGATCATGATGATAGAATTCATGGGGACTCACCTCCTAATTCTCCTTGATTATCTTAAGAGGATGAGTAATCTCCTCTTGACTCTCTAATTTCAAAGTATAAAATTCTAGCCAATGGGTTATAGATCCATCAGATAATAGGCACACATGTTTATAATTATATAATTCCCCCCATATATTCATTACATATACTTCTAATCCATATTCATTTCTAGAAGAATCAGACACTCCTGATTGGGATGCTATTATGGAAGAGGAGTATAATTCCTTAGGAATAATATTTTGGATTTGGTCCCTCTTCCTAAGGTAAGAAAACTTGTTCAATGTAGATGGATCTATCACAAAAACTTTGTAGTATATGGGTACATAGAAAAGTTTAAATAACATTTGGTAGCAAAGGTTTTGTATCAAGTACCTGTAATTGACTATGCTGAGACATTTTTTCCATTTTCCAAATTGAACTCAATCTGACTCATATTTGCCATCAACGTAACACATAATTGATATGTTCATTATATGGATGTGAAGAGCGCATTTATTCAAGGTGAAATCAAAGAGGAAATATATGTGGAGAAACCACAAAGATTTATGTAATATTCTTCTTTAGGTTCAGATTTTGGAAATCTATCTATGACCTCAAACAAGCTCTTTGATCTTGGTATACCAAGTTTGACTCCTTTATTCTTTCAATTAGGTTCAATTGATGTTAATATGATTTGAATGTATACATTTTACAATAATATGACTCATTGTTGATTCTATTTCTCTATGTGAATGACCTATTGATCACATGGAGTTATTCACCCACCATTGCAATAGTAGAAACTGATTTGTTTGATAGGTTCTCAATGACTAACTTGGGATTACTGTATTACTTCCTCAAGATTGAAATTTCTCAATCTAGCTTTGGGATCACTATTTCATAATCTAAGTATAATAATAATTTACTTGCATAGTTTAACATGGATAAATTTAAGCTAAATACAACTCCTTTTCTACTTGATTTGAAGCTTGAGGCTGATTTTCCTTCCCCTTTAGTTGATGATACTTCATATCAACAATTTTTTGGTAATGTCATCTATCTTATGCACACTAGACTTGAAATTTCATATGTAGTGAGCATGGCTTATATATTCATGCATGAACCATATGAGATGCATTATAAATTAGCTTAGTGGATTAGCCACTACATTCATGTTACTCATATTTTATGTATACACTTTGGAGTAATCATTGACGTTGAATTGATTGTGTATATAGATTCCAATTGGGTTAGTGATGTTTAGAATCATAAGTCAACTTCATTATACAAATTCTCTCTTGGTTTAGGCATAATTAGTTGGTCATGAAAGAAGTAAAATGATATTGCTTTATCTTCAACATAGGCATAATATAAATGAGTTTTTAATTTTGTTATTGAGGCTATTTGGAGTTAAGGGATTATCATTGAGTGATGTACCTAATTTTGATTACCAATAATCATCTTCTATGATAATTAAAACATAACTAAAATTTGAAAGAATCCATCCCTCCATCAACAAACCAAGCATATTGATATTCACATGCATTTAATTAAGGGGATTATCCATGAGTAAGTCATTGATCTTTTTTGCATCCAAAATATGGAGTAAATTATAGATATATTCACCAAACCCTTCACCAAGATCAAGTATCTTCATTTATGAGATCTTTTTGGGGTTCAATCATCTCCATCATGTTGTGGTGTTATCAATAATGTCTCCAAAGTGTCCACAAATTTATATGAGCTGGAAAAGAGTGGTCATGAGGTGTCTTGTGTGTTAGAAGGACAATAATAAAGTGTGCCTTATTGCTCATACATGGAGCCTGTAGTATTTTATTAGTTAGGCAAGGTGATGGATGTTGGTAATGTGTTGACCATGTTTGAGGGGTCATATTAGGATTAAATATTACTTGGGTCACTTATATAAGTCATGGGAATTTATTATAATATCCTTGTGAATGTTTAGGTTATCCTAGCCACTTTGATAGATCTTCCTAAGTAAGCATATTGATGACCTTAGAATTTGTATGTGTGAAGGTGTTAGAGGAAACTGGTCACATGGGTTTATTGAGGTTTATGCCTAGTTCATTTGCATCAAATTTCATGTCTTGAAATTAATCTTATCAAAATTCATGAAGGTGAAAAGATGTTCTCCCAGGCATATTTCTTTGTTTTCCATACTTAGCCAAATTTGCATTAAAAAGTGACCATTGGAATTCAAATATTTGAATTTAAAAAATAAAACCAGTTTTCACTATTTTGAGTATAAATTTTTATGTGAGATGAATTTTATGGTGGTATAAAAAAAATGGTGGATAAATCCAAGGGAAATCCAATATAAATAATATGGAGGTTTGACTTATAGTAAACCTACATTTATTGCAGTCCAAAGTTGACTGAGTGTTTGACCATCTTTTGTAAGTGACCCAAGAAGGTTGTTTTAGTCTTTATTGATGGTGTTTTGATTTTCCAAGGTGAATTATCAATTGGAGAGTGTTTTATACTCTCTAAGGATAATCTACATGTATTTTTGAGGTTTGACCAATCCATCTTCAGTACGAACAATTGATTACAAATTGACTATTTGTTCATTCATGGTGATTTTCATGTACAAGGTAAAATATTGATAGGTTTTGCATATGTATATGTGAGTAGGTATGAATGTAATAACTTAAGGGTGTCTTAGGAATCATATGGTGAGGATCTATGTGCTTGGAAGTGGTCTAGTGTTCTTTTGTTGCTCAATGGAGTGTCAAAGAGGTGAATAAGTCTCCATGAGACCTATAAGGGCTACTAAGGCATAATTGAAAGTTGTATCTACTAAAGTGTGACCTATGGATTCCATGGTAGACATATTAAGGTGGTATTAATCTATGAATGAATGGAATATAATCCTTAAGAGTTAAGGAAAGTCTTATGGCTGACCAAGAAGGTGATGAAAAATTATACTCTGTAAAGAGAAAAATCAAAAGTGATGGTTTTTAGAGTTGTTGAGAGAAGTATAGAGAATTTTGAATGTGATTGGCTAAGGGATTAAATATAAAATAAAGTTGAGTAATGTGTGAATGACTTATATTCATAATTTTGATGTTATAATAGTGTACTTTCAGGTTTGAATATTGAAGATGAGTGGAGAGATCTAGAGTGATCCAAAAGGGTGTTTTGGATGCATTGTTTTTTTGTGCAAGCTTGAGAGAGTGTGAAGGGTTGAATATAGGTATTATAAATTATTTATATATTATATTAAAATTCAATCAAATTTATGTAGCTATTTATTTCATAGGTATTATGTGGGTGCTCAACATCTAAAACAAGTTGGTGCTTGTTCATGCTTAGGGGTGTGTGTTCCTTATGAAGTGGGTGCTTCAATAAAAGGTCTTATGTTTTTTATCATATTATAGGAAAAGTATTATATGTGTTTTTATAAATGAGAGTGGTTTTTATCCCCCATGAGGTTTTCCCACATAATTCATGTTTTGTGCACTTGATCTTGCATCATCTTTCTTGTTCATTATTATGAATGACTTATATGCTTTATGAATGCTTGTGGTAATTTATTAAGGGTTTTAAAGGATTGGAATTGAAGTTTGGATTATCTTGCATCATTGATTCATCCCCCCTCTAAGTGATTATACCTCCAACAATTGGTATCAGAGCCACTTGAAGGTGATCATAGGTACAATGGATGACAAAGAAGCTGAGACATTTATTAAAGGTGAAGTAGTATGTGCCTTTTCAAAGATAAAACATCTAAAGGAAGTAAATGAATGTCTAGAGGAAGAGATTGAAATAATGAATAATAATAATAATAATAATAATAATAATAATAATAATAATAATAATAATAATAATAATAATAATAATAATAATAATAATAAAGGGAATAAGAATTTAGATCTGACTTCCTCAATGTATCATGAGATTATTGCAAGCATTAATGGTGGGAAGACACAAATCAATAAACTAAAATAAAAAGTCAATAATTTGAAAGACATGATGAATAAAGTCATGAATCAAATATTGGATAATTTTTGAGGTGAATCTATGACATATATAGATGTGTTTCTATCTAAAGACAAGAAAAATGCTAATTCTAACAAAGAACTTAAAAATGAAAATTCTTGTGTTTTTGATTGAAAAGAAAAAGGAATGACTAACATGAATAATTATATTTATTTTTTCAATGGAAACTATTATAATTGTAATGAATATGGTTATAGATATAGGGACTATACTTACTCTTCAAGGAATAGAAATGAGGTTCTATGTTATAACTACAATCATCAGGGACATATATCCAAGTACTACAAGAGGACCATTTTGAAATAGGACATTGAAGTCATTAACACCATCAAATGGTTCAATAAATATAGATTCAAGATTGAAGGAAAGTAGATGGAGGATTCAAATAGTTCACTAAAGGAATAATCAATGTTTGTTCAAACTACCTTGTATACTCAATAAGATGAAAATAAGAAATGGTACATAGATAGTGGATGCTCAAGTCATATGATAGCAGATAAGATAATGTTCATTTGATCCACGCTAATGCATGATGCATCTCCATGCCTCCTAGTTACTGGACTACCTGCCACATGTTTTGATTCGGAATCACCTCAGGTGTCCTTAGATTGGCCATATAGCTGTCTAGAAGAGGACCCAAATCACTCTGGAGCTTTTGGCGTGATGGCCAATCCTTCTATTGGTATCATAGCTAGGTCTCAAGCTCAAGTCCCACAGAAGCTGGTGGGCCTGATCCTCGTTGATGCACGATGCATCTCCATGCCTCCCAGTTATTGGACTACCTACCATGTGTTTTGATCAAGAATCTCCTTATCCTTAGACTAGCCATATAGTGGTGTAGAAGAGGACCCAAATCACTCTGGAGATTTTGGTGTGATGGCCAGTCCTTCTATTTGGCTATCACACCAAAAGCTCTCGAGTGATTTGGGTCCTCTTCTAAACCACTATATGGCCAGTCTGAGGACACCCAAGGTGATTCTTGATCAAAACACATGGTAGGTAGTCTAGTAATTAGGAGACATGAAGATGTGTCACGCATCGGCACAAATCAGGCCCACCAGCTTCTATGGGACTCGACCTTGAGACCTAGCTTTGATACCAATAAAGGACTAGTCATCACGCCAAAAGCTCTAGATTGATTTGGGTCCTCTTCCAGACCATTATATGGCTAGTTTGAGGACACTCAAAGTGATTCTCGATAAAAACATGTGGTAGGTAGTCTGGTAACTGAGAGGTAGAGATGCATCATGCATTGGCATGGATCAGGCCCACCAACTTTTGTGGGACTCAACCTTGAGACCTAGTTTTGATACCAATAGAAGGACTGGCTGTCACACCAAAAGCTCCAGAGTGATTTTGGTCCTCTTCTAGACCAATATATGGCTAGTTTGAGGATACCTAAGGTGATTCTCAGTCAAAATACGTGGTAGGTAGTTGGGTAATTAGGAGGTGCAAAGATGCATCATGCATCAGCGTGGATTAGGCCACTAACTTTTGTGAGACTCGACCTTGAGACCTAACTCTGATACCAATAGAAGGACTAGCTGTCACACCAAAAGCTTTAGAGTGATTTGGGTCCTCTTCTAGACCACTATATGGCCAGTTTGAGGACACTCAAGGTGATTCCCAGTTAAAACACATAATAGGTAGTCTGGTAACTAGGAGGCACAAAGATGTGTCATGCATCAGTGCAAATCAGGCCCACCAGCTTTCACAAGACTCAACCTTGAGACCTAGCTCTGATACCAATAGAAGGACTAGCCATCACACCAAAAGCTCCAGAGTGATTTGGGTCCTCTTCCAAACCACTATATGGCTAGTCTAAGGACACCCAAGGTGATTCTTAGTCGGAACATGTGGCATGTAGTCCAGTAACCAGGAGGTGTAGAGACGCGTCGTGCATCGGCACAGATCATTATCTCTCTCAAGAAGCAAAATTTAGGTTTAGTAATATTTGGTGATAATAATTTTGCTAACATAGTTGGGAAAGGTTTTGTAAGTTTGGATAATTACAACACTAGAACTAAAAATGTACTATATGTAGAAGATTTGAAACACAATCTCTTAAGTGTTAGTCAAATGTCTAAAAAATGAAATGTTCTAACTTTTCATAATAATGGGTGTGAAGTGAGAATAAATAAATATGTAAAATTAGTTTTAAACATTCACAAGGTAGGCAACAACTTATATGTGTTCCATGAATCTAATAAAAAGGAGAAATTTATGAATCAATTAAAGGAAAGCTAGATTTATCATAGAAGACTTAGACATTTGAACTTTGACAATTTTGTAAGGATTACTTCAAAATGGATAGTAAGTCATATGCCTAAAATCACTACTATTCCTCATACTCTTTACAAGGCATGCCTTCATGGGAAGCAAACCAAAAGAAGCTACAAATGTAAGGAGAATTACACCATAGTACCATTAGAGTTGATCCACACTGACCTATGTGGATCTACAAGAACCCAATGTATTCAAGGTAATAGATATTTCATGATATTAATTTATGACTTTACTAGGATGATTTGGATATATTTCCTTAAAGAGAACTCGTAAGCCTTTACAAAGTTTAAAGCATTCAAAGCTCTTGTTGAAAATGAAAAAAAGATAAAAAATTAAGTGTGTAAGATCATACAAAGGAGGTGAGTTTTGGTCTTATGAGTTTGATATTTTTTGTGAGGAACAAGGGATTAGAAGACAATATTTTATTTCTATGACACCCCAACATAATGCAGTAGTTGAGAGGAAAAACAAAACTATGTAAAAGATGAGTAGAACCATGATTCAAGATTATAAACTATCAGATGGGTTTTGGGAAGAGGCTACTAATACATTTATTTACATCTTAAATAGATGCCAAGTTGAATTAAATGGTGATAATACTCCATATGAGCTATGGAATTATAGGGTAGCTAATTTCAAGCATTTTGGAGTGTTTTGGAGAAAGTGTTTTATCAAGAGGGATGAAGAAAATCTTAGTAAATTTGACTCAAGGTCTGATGAGGGTATATTATTGGGTTATTCCTCCATAAGTTTTGCTTATAGATGTTTCAATAAAATACTTCACAATGTTGTTTAAAGTTTAAATGTGAGAGTTTAAGAAGTAGGTGAAATCAATAAATGTAACTTATAGATATATGGCACCATATATAATCTTAAATCAATTAGTGAAGGCATATCTAATCAATTAGATGATGAAAAAGAAGAGGTAAGACATGATACTAAAGATCCATCCAGAAGAATACAAAAGGATCATGCAGATTCCCAGGTAATTGGACATGTGAATGAAAGTTTATAGACTACAAGAAAAATGTTGATCAATCATAACCAATAAGACAGCTTTAGTATCTAAGGTTGGACCCAAAACATTCTTGGAATCTAGAAAAGATGAAAATTAGACATGTGCAATTGATGAGGAACTTGATCAAATAGTAAATAATGAAATATGGGACTTGGTACTAAGGCCAAAAGATAAAAATGTGATAGAATTAAATGGATCTTTAGAAACAAGATGAATGATAAAGGAGAAGTCACAAGAAATAAGGCTAGACTAGTGTGTAAAGGATATGCTCAAGTTAAAGGAATAGATTTTGATGAAACATTTGCTATTGTGGTAAAAATGGAAGCTATTAAACTCTTTTTGTCATATATAATCTTAAAAGGTTTCAAAGTTTACCAAATGGAAGTGAAATATTCACTCTTGAATGTAAAATTAGATGAAGAAGTTTATGTTGAACTACTTGAAGGATTTTCAATGATAAGTAATCAGGACTATGCTTGTAAACTAAAAAGGCTTTATATGCTCTTAAACAAGCTCCTAGATCCTATTATGATAGGATAAACAAGTATCTATTGATACAACGCTTCAAAAGAGGGGTATTTTATAGTAATTTATACATTAAGACAAATAGCACTCATTAATTTCTAGTGGTAGTTTATGTTGATGAAAAAGTTTGTGGATCTAGAAATGACAACATGAGTAGAGGTAGATGCTATGAAGATTGAGTTTGAAATTTCAATGCTTAGATAATTTTATTTCTTCCTAGGATTGTAGATTAACGAACTTGACGTAAGGATATTCATTTAACAGATAAAGTACATCAAGGATATGCTAAAGAATTTTGACATTTGGGATTGTAAGCCAATGAGTAATCCAATGATCATAGGATGTAATTTAAGTAAACAAAATGACTCACTAAAGGTTGATCAAACCTTTTATAGATCCATGATTGGATGTATTTTTTATTCTATTGCTTCTTGGCTAGATATCATGTAAGTAATAAGGCTTATAGGTAGGTTTAAAGCTAATCCTAGAGAATCTCACTTGAAATTAGTTAAGAAGATCTTATGGTATCTCAAGAGCACCATAGAATATGGTTTATAGTGCCTTAGGAGCAAATAATTCACTCTAAAGACATACACTAATGCAGATTGGGAAAGATGTGTGGATGATAAGAAGAGTACTAGTCATGGTGTCTTCTTCATGGGTGAATGTTTGGTGTCTTGACTAAGCAAGAAGCAAGCCTATGTATCCCTATCAATTGAAGAAGATAATTATATAGTTTTTGCTTCATGTTATACTCAATTAATTTGGATGAAGTAAAACTTGAAAGACTATAAGGTAAGACAAAATGGACCTTGTCCTATCTATTATGATAATACTAGTGCAATTATTCTTTTATGCACTCAAAAACTAAGCATATTATGTATATACATAATATTTTCAAAATTTTATCACTTACACTTCATATCTTGAAGGAACCTATCGAGTCTCAAACTCTCTAAGTGCATGCCTTAAGGGGTGCACTGGGAAAGGGGTGAGTAGACCCTTGATAATTCGTAAGATTTTTATTCCTTTTGCCACTTTCCATCCACATACTAACCTCCTAAAACCATTGAACCCAAGCTTATTCCTCTCATTTATATCCTTTCCTATCATTTTCTATGTTTTATCCCTCATTTATTGCCTTATCACCCTTTTGACCTATCAGTTGTACTAGGTTGACTAGGTTAACCTAGTACAGTTTAGGGACTTTTTCTCTCTTTTGGTTTGTTAGCCTCTCATCTGACCTAGCACAAACGTAGTGAGTTAGACCCAAAAACACACTAGGTTGACTAGGTCAACCTAGTGTAGCTAACATACTTGAATGATTTTAAGGTAAGATACTACTATATATACAAGGTCATTTACCACCATTTGTAAGAAAGAATAATTAAGTGAAAAAGTGTGAAATAACATCTACCTATTGAAAATTATAATTAGGGAATAAATCTTTAGCGTTGAATACTTTCTTTGGATCTTCGATCTCATCTTATAGATAAGTCTTTTGGATGATTAAATAGGTTGTGTAGCCTAGAGCTGATTTATTTTAGTTATCCTTACATACCATGATAATCTCTTGTGAATCACCTTTGCCAAGGGGTAGATTGAGGCTCAATGGGTTCATCTTCAAAGGTAAGTATTTCTAAATTTATTCCTCCTTTATAAGAGTAGATAGATAGTGCATTTATATTATTCTCTTCCATGTATTAGGATTTCATATATATTGTCATGAGTATATGTCTCATATACAAGTTTAGTTTGGTTGTTTATTTTTTTTGTTTGTAACCCCAAATTTGTTCCACAATCTTTGGTGTGCACTAGATTAGATTTGTTTTTCCTATTATTAGATTAGTGAAATATTAAATCATAGGACTCTTTTAGGGTTGTTGTGTGATTGTGTTAAACTATAAACTTTGGAACCCTATGTCACACAGTGTGTTGTGATAAGTGGTCCCTTATTCAAGTCTAGCATATCCTCACATTAGTCATGTTTTCACTTAATAATTATATTCCTCAAATCATAAGTGTAGGTTTTATCTATCGCATCCATTCCAAGATTGATGCGATAGATTAGTGAAATATTAAATCATAAGACTCTTTTAGGGTTGTTGTGTGATTGTGTTAAACTATAAACTTTGGAACCCTATGTCACACAGTGTGTTGTGATAAGTGGTCCCTTATTCAGGTTTAGCATATCCTCACATTGGTCATGTTTTCACTTAATAATTATATTCCTCGTATCATAAGTGTAGGTTTTATCTATCGCATCCATTTCAAGATTGATTTATAGACATGATGCATTTCTGATTGCATACATTCTAGTGAACCCAACATGAATCAAACACTTATATGATTTATTTCACTTATTTCATTTCTATTCATCATTATTTTTGTCATATATTTACTATGTTGGATCGACCCTATTGACCCATTTCATTTATCTCTATGTATAGGTTTGTAGGAACATGTAACTCGATCGACCAACTTGACCCAGTACAAGTTTCTAGACTACCAAAATTTTATTCAACCAACTGGATTAACTAGCTCAATCTAGTATATAGGTTTTAGATTTTTAGACTTTTAGTTTAGATTACTAGGTCAACTAACTTGACCTAGTGCATTTTTAGACTTCCATTTCAGCCCACTAGGTCGACCATATCAACCTAGTGCATTTTCAACACTTTTTTAATAGGTTCTTGTATAGATTGATTTACTAACTTAACCTATTTTTTAGGTTACTACCAGTTTTCTCCAAAGTCTCAAATCAATAATCTTTTCTTTTTCATCTCTAAACCATTTAGGTTAGTTTATGTTCCTTCTGTATCTTTCTTTTTCTTTACTTTATTTTCAAGTTTATAGTATTTAAAACTACCTCTAAATAGCCAACTAGGTTAACCCTATGGACCTACATCTATGGTTTTTATTCTCTAAAAAAACTAGATTGACCTAACTAACCTAGTTCACTTTTAGACTTTGATTTTACAATACAGGTTCGACCTTATTCTGTATGATTATCCATATAGTTTCTCAGCTATTCCTTGTTTCAAATTTGGAATTGACCATATATGTTAATCACATATTTATTTTAAGTTTATTGTATGCTTAGAATAGTTCACATAGTCTAATTAGGGTATTTTCAATTAATCACTTAGTTGCACTATTTCTATTTTATGCACACATGACCAAACCACATAAACATCAACAAGTATTTAAGCATTTGACTACCCAGGTCTACCTACTTGAATTTCATCACCAAGGGGGGAGGTGACTTGATTCTCTGGTCAAGTATAAATCATGTTTAATGGTATATTACGACTAATCACCCAACACCCTTATTGTTTTACTATGTGAATTGAGGGGGTACACCCAAATACAAAGCCTGTATCATTTCCACTACAATCTCTTTCATCCTAAACTAACCTAAAACTATCCATAGATTGATATCTATTAACTTGATTATAGCCAATCTCCCTTTCACACTTAAAATCATTCTTAATAATCTAATCAACATTCTAGGTTGACCAAGTAGCTAGCTTTACTTTCAAGTTGTTTACTTTTTCTTTGATCAATTATGTGTCTAAAAGCTTTCAATAGCTAGCATTAATGAAAGATTTTATTTTGTGTACATCAATTAGATTGGCCAACGTCAATTCAATTGATTATTTTTTTCCCTTTCAGTACTTACTATTTTCTTACATTACTTATAATTATCTTACTTCAATTCATAGCATGTTATCAGCTTTCTTTTCCTCCCTATCTATTGTACTTGATTGACCCTATCAACCCTGTACCTTTTTCATCCCTTGTGCACTATGTTAGGTTGACCTGGTCAACCCTATATTAGTTACAATATATTTACCTTTTTATACCATTCATGATTCATTGAACTTCGTTGACCCTTTGGACCCTATATAGTTTTACACTCCCTGTTTTGCACTAGGTTGACTAGGCCGACCTAGTACTATTTTAGTCACTTTATGATTCTTTGTTTTTTCATCTTGCCTCTTTTCCTTTCATCATGGAATTTTTGTTTGGTGACAACACTAAAGTTTAGATAATATACATGATGGAATTCACCAATCTCAATAGGGTCTCCCATAGATAAAATAGGGCTCCTTTTGTAAATGTTAGTAATGTTCATATTGCAACCCACATGATGGACTATAGGACCCCTCTTCATACCTATTTGAAACAAAACCATATTCTTCTCTTAGAGGATCTACTTGAGTTAGATTATACTCCTTAAATTCTCTTCTTTATCATAGAATTCCCTCAACATAGAGGGAAAGATCCTTCCACCATCTATAATCTTATGATTAGCTATCAAGTTGAAGAACCTCATTCTCCTACTCCCACTTACTCAGCTAGATTTGGGGGTACCAATTTATTTTATTCTCAACATCTTCCTTAAATCTTGACTCCTTCTTATGCCATGACATATTCTTATTTAATTTCTTCTACCTTTATACATAGTATCTCAACTAACATGGTAGGTTCTACCTCTAGTGGGCCTCTCATTAGATATATTATTCCTAATCCATCCACTAGTTCATCGATTGGTACCTAAGGCACTCATGATTCTAGTGATTCTTCCTTTCAATCATTTACTAGTCCACAATTTTTCTTCACAAGCAAATTTTACCACTAGTGCTTCAAATTCTCATAGCTCTTCTCAAGCTCATATCAACACTAATATTGGTACCCAAGCCACTAACACCAACATAAACACCAATAATAATTATAATAATACTAATCAAACTCACCAAATTTTATTACAAACTCTCAACCAAATGAGCACATTCCAAGATCATAATACAAATAAAATGATGAGAATGTAAAACCACCTTCTTAATCTTCAATCCAATCCTCAACTAGTGACTTGGGTCACACATAACCAAAGTTTTCCTCATATTCCTCTTTAAGATTCTCAAGGTAATGGCATTCCTCAACCTATATTAGTCAACAAAGACATTAATCATTTATAAAATGAATCTCTTAACACCCAAATTACTAACATTGGCATTGGTGGTATAACACCTACAATTTCTTACAATGGATCAATCAATCCTACTCTTGACCTCAAGACATTTGGAAATATTTACAAGGATTGGGTGAAGTTAAATACCTTTGCTACTACCAAAATCCTATCCAAAACCCTCAAAGGTGATGCCTTGTATTGGTATAATCAACTTACAACACATTCTATCACTAGTTTGGAAGACTTAGTAGATGCTTTAGTACAATGTTTTTAAACTAGTGATCTTTTAGAGAACACTTTGGCTCATTTCATCAACTGTAAATAAAATGAAACTGCCCAAGCCTTTATCAAGAGATGGAATACTTTGTAAAATAAATGTGAGCATAACATGGGAGATGATAATCTTTTTCATTTTTTTACAAATTCTTTATTTCCTAAGTTATAATATCGAGTTCGTACCCTTTCTATAGGTACCTTGGAAGAAGCTATTGATCAATCCAAAATAAAAGATTTCCTCTTGCATCAATTCAATCCATCTCAACCTTTTGTGTGTCCTCACTTATTAATAAAAAACAAAAATATAATATTACAAACTATGGTGTTACTAATTCATATGACACCATTCCTAATGTACAAGTTATTGTTCCTACCCCTTCTTTAGAACTAGCTCCTTCTCAACAATACACTAATCCTTGTTTCTCACCAAATAACATTAATGTCCATAAGCCTTTATCCTCATCTGAATTGCTTAAACATATACCCAAGCCTTTTCCATGAGAGCTTGACCTTACTCATCCTATAAAATCCTAGTATGATCCTAACAAGGTTTGTTGGTTTCACTCTAGTTGGGGTCATTTTCACGAGACTTATAGACAACTTTGTAATTTAGATATGGATTTTCTTCTTAGATAAAATTTAGATCATGATTCCATTATCCATAAGAATCAATAATCTTATGAAAAATCTCTTAAATACTATAAATCACATGACAAAACTCAAGCCTTAAATTAAGCAAATGCTCATTTAGTTATATATAAAGACCCCTTGCCTAATCATCAACCAATCTAAGAAGGTCTAGATAAGACCACTTCTTCCACAAATACCATAGAATGTCTTGTTGAACCAAATTCTAAAGAGAATGTAGTTATCATGATGAATATGCAAAGAGTGGTGTATTTCATTGATTCACAACCCATCTACACTTTGTCTCCATCCCAAACATATCATGTCATTCAGGATTCTTCTCCAACTCATTTGAATGAGTTGGGGCAAGAAGACCTTATTTATTTTGATGATCTAATTTATGATTCTCCCTTGGATGACACATCCCATACCATTTATACTTCTCTCCCATCATCTTCTAATAATAATGACAATCCTAATTATATTAACACTTCTTCCAAACTTCAAGATCAATCTAAACTAACTACTTATTCATCACCAAAGAATTTACAACCTTCTTCTCAACCTTCTCATTATTATCAACATAAATTTCAATTTTCTTTGGATCCACCTTCAGAATACCTTCTTAATCATTATGCACCTATAGCTAACAATATCCTTATGATGAATGGGATCCCATTGCAGAATTCACTAATCTTCCATCTCAAATACCTTTTCTTGAACTCATGAGGAAATATCCACATCATAGAAACCACCTCATGAAACTTTTATTCGAGATGAATATCCTTTTTCCTCCTCTAAAAAGATGGGATGCCACTATTTCTCTTAATTTATGCTCATTTCTTAATTTGGAAGCAAGAAACTAGTAAAAGTGGTGTGTAAAGGAATACCTAATAAAAGTGTAGGCATGATCCAGATGATGATAGGAACTCCTATTTGTCTTGGAAGGAATAACCTATAGATAAGATAAACACTAAAAAATGGGTTTGTTAGCTAGACAGTTGAGTGGATTACCTAGCATGAGCTAGATCCAAAAAGCATATGCTTGATAAGAGGTTGTCAATCCATTATTTTTAACAATTGAGGTTATGTAGATGAAAAAATAATACTTGCATTCAATAACATGAAAGTAAATTCATGCAAGAAGAATAAATTAAAATGCTTGTTAAAAAAATGACTAAATATAGCAAAATTAGGTTAATACTCATGCTAAGATAGTTGGCATTAGGTTTAAAAAATCCAGGGAGGTTCTATAAACAAGTAAGAACATAGAAAGTAATATTTAATTAGGGTTAAGGTGGTGAAAATAACTTGTTATTTTCTACCATAGTGATCATTAGTGGTTGGGTGAACCACTGGTATTTGAGGCTGACTGTCAGTTTTTGGGTGATCATCGCCCATTGAGGTGACCATAGGCAGTTGTACTAATCATCGATGGTTACCTATATAACTCTAGAAATGTTTAGAAAGAGAATTGAAGATTGGGTAGATGGTCAGGTGAGGGTTAGAATATGGGTTTGGTTATAAATATAAGGTTTTAAGATGAGTTTTATCAGGTTAAGGAATTTGGGATTAAAATGAAATGAAGAAACCAGTACCAAGTTACGTATAACTTGTTATATAGTGGAAGTGATTTGGCCAGAGTGACAGTATTTGGCCCTCAAAAGTGATTTAGATAGAGGTTGGATTCTATGTTGCTACTAATGTCTTGATGAAGGGATGTTGGATACTTGTGTAATAAGATTTGATAGCTTGGACATGGATTTGTGGATTTTAGATCCTTTTTACTTCCTACTTGTCTCTTTTAATAGGATGAAGTTACTAATTATGTAGGAGGAATTTGATAATTAGGATGGAAGATAAAGTTACCTATTATGATGCCTTAAAGATTTTTAGCATAGCATAAGAGAAGTTGTTAAATTATGTTATGCTTATCTTGTACATAGCTAGAATTAGTTTTCAAGTAGGTTTGATGACTTGACTGTCAATGGTTAGGCTATATATCAATGATTAGGTTGATCATCAGTGGTTGAATGTCTAAGGTAATTAGATCGAGAAAGGGGTGTTTTAAAAGTTTGAGTTAAAGGTGTTAAGCTAGTGGTTTTATAGGTTTAAATTAGTAAATGGGTTTATTTAACTAGGTGGTCAACTAGACTCGAGGTCGGATGAGGGTCAAGGTGCTTCAACATCTAAAAATATAATGTATAATTTTTGAGTGTCTATATTTCACCATTTTTTATTATGCATCTTTGATTTTAAAAGTGGAAAAACAAAAATAAATAGATTTTTGGTTATGTTCTAATTACCTTGAGTATGGGAGGAGGTGTTCCCCCTCAAACTAGGAGTTGATGAAGTGAAAATGAAATCAGGTCAGGGTTTGATAAGTGGTAGATGTTGAGTCATGAGGTGGGTTAAAAAAATGGTTGTTCATTTAAAATGCAAACACGTGCACAAAATATGATAAGTAAAATAGTCAAATTCATGCAAAGACTAAAGTTACCAATATTGAGAAAAATAGTTTGGTTTTAAAGGGATTTTTGATAGGGATAATGGATCCATAGTGTTAGTCATAGTTGATCAGGTCATTCTAATTAGGCCATATAAATAAAGGTTAGTATTCATCACATGTATCTAGGGTAGGAAGTGGTCCCTTAAAAACCATAAATGGTTGGGTTACACATGAGGTGGTGCAAAGTTCAAAATTTTAATATGGCAAGGTTGGTCAGTGCATTCAAAATGACTAAGCAGGGTCATCACAAAACATGTGAATAGTTTGGTTTAAAAATGATTAAATTTAAGGTGGATGTGGTCAAATAATTTGGTTAGAGAAGGGTAATCTATGAATTCTCAAGTTTTTGTGTGGTGAGATTAGGTGATCTCTCAAAGTTCAATACCAAGGTTGGGTACTAATAAAGTTGAAAAGGTGGGGAACCCTGAATGTCGACGGTCAACAATTTATAGGGTCGATCATCAATGGTTACCCTGACCATCAATGGTCAGGTAAAACCCTAAAAAGCTAAGATAAAAAATTAAAAAGGTAAAATCATTATTATGGTTTGACATTTGTGAGTGGGTCCCCATTGATTTTATGTTGGTTGGTATTTTATGTTGAGTTTTTTTATCATGCTAAGGTAGAGTGTTGTGAGTTATTGATAGCATGTGTTTGAGGAGATTGAGTGTTGATCAGATGGAGGGTAGATGAGGGAATAATCAAGTGGCTAGTTTTGGGATCCAACCACATCAATAATCATGAAATGAGGTAAGCGTTGTTTGAAATTGATAGTATAGTTAAATTTATGTGGTATGTGAGTTATTTTGATTAGGTGGAAGTGAGGTGGATAGGGGTTTGGAAATTATCCTAGGCCATGATGCCTTTGGTGTAGGTTTTTATTATTTTTAGGCACATTAATGGTGAAATAGAGATTTGAAGGGTAGGTTGGGAATTTAATGGGTGAGGAATAATGTTAGGTAGTTTATGTTTTGATTTGAGGTATGTTTTTTATGTTATGTGGGGTTTAGGGTTTGAGGGTTGCACCACTGATGGTCACACACAATGAGTGTCAACAATTCAATCTGATCATTGACAGTCGAACCTAGGGGTAATAGGGGTCCTTAAGTACTATTGACATTTTAATTGAAAGCTTTGGGGTGTAGTGTAGGGTAAAAAGTGTCCAACTGGTATGGTTTTGTGAAAGATTTTAAATTTTTTTAAGTTTTATGAAATGTTAAATGTGAAATATGAAAATGTGTTAATGTAGTTTTAAAGGTGGTAAAATGATGTTTTAGATTTTCATATGGTGTTAAAGTTAGTATGGCTAAGATGTTGTGAAGTTTTAAAGGTATTGAAGGGATGTGTCCAGCGATATAAAAAAGTTGAATGTAAGGTTTATAGGATGAGATATTTAAAAGGGTTAGGGGGTAGAGTAAGTTGAAATAAATGTTAGGCATGCAAAAAATAATGTGTTAGGGTGGAGGTGTAATAGTTTTATCAAAATTTACATGGAATAGGGCAATTGTGTGTGAGAGGAGTTAGGTGAGAAGATGATGGTAACATTAGCACAGATAAAGGTAGAGGTTGGGTTGATTGTTAGAATTAAGATGGTAGATGTGATGGGTAAATTGGAATAGGTTGAAAAAGATAGGTGTAGGTTGGTACTTAGATTGATGTGGAAAAACTAAGTATGCATGCTAATTTTATTGTGTTGCAAGCTCGTGAGTAGATCCAAATGAGGGATCAAGTCCCTAAGATATTCATCAAGGTCTATAATGGGATGATGGATGATGAGTGGAGACACATGGATAAGGTTGGCCTAAGGGCAATGAGACATTACCAACACCTACCATGGGATGTAGTAATGATTTTGGCACTCATAGAGAGATGGGACCAAACACATTTTTACTACCAATAGGGGAGATGATGATTCTCCTAGAGGATATTTAGTAGATTACATGGATACCCATTCAGGAGGATCCAATCTATGATATAAAGAGCAAGGAGTGGGACTACCATATTAACCTAATCTATGGAGTGGATCAGGTCTAGGTTAGGTATCATGCAGGTGGTGTTTGTTATGGGATACTATACCAAAGGGCCCTAGGGGATAAATGTTTATTGACCATGATGATGATGTGGGTGTCTTGGTTCATGTTGCTATATTTGAGCAATGGTTAATTCCCTTGTCTGATTTTGGGAGTTCTAGTAGAGATGCTACTGAGCAAGACTATGTTTGGTTGGACTCTTATGTTATTAGTCCAAATCTATAGGGAGCTCTAGGCATTTTGATCACATAATTGATACAGGATCAGTGTTGGGTTCATGTTCTATTATTGGGCATACAAATATATATGAGTTTTGAGACTCTTGGGGCTACCATGGGTTTCATGAGATGAAGAGGATATTATGCACTAATAGGGGCTGGTGGTGGTGTTGGATACATAGATTATTTTAGAGACACTTTAGAGGGGTTAGTGTGGGTGACATAGTGTGGAGGTTATATGTGGGCTGGCCAAGGTGATAGTATTGGCATAGTTACCATTAGAGATGAGGTATGGAGGTTACAGGGCCATCTTGGCAGGTGGTCCATCTATAATGACTCCAAGATAGTGTGTTATGATAATGGGTCAGGAAGGGAGATTAGGGGGATCACTACCAGATGGTAGTTTAGGTACAGGTGCAAGTGTAGGTGGTAGTGGTGCCCCAGGGGTTTGATAAGTGTATATGTTTTTGATTTTGATATAGGTTTATGTGTCGATGATGGGAGATGTATATGTGAGAGAGAGATTTAGACATTGTGACATTTATTTCTTATTGGATGGACATGATGTATACTCATTGACAAGTGTTACTTATATTATGATGTATATGATGATGAGGTTTTATGATGATTATGGATGTTTATTTATGTTTACTTGATGTTTTTGAGATATTATGGATTATGCTTATGAAATTTATTGTTCATTAGTTTAGGTATGTGGTAATGTTTATGGATGTTCACAATATACATCTGGTGATGCTAAAATGATACGTTTTTCAAGCCCCATTGGCTATGAGATGATATGCAGACTTATAGGTTATGCATGTGATGATGTGAATTGATGGATGTGATGTTGATGACCATGGATGATTATATTATGTTAAATGATGATGTGATTATTTTATGATAACCATTTTAGGTTTATACATGGTGGATGATGTGTTAGTGCATAGATATGTTCATGGATATGTGATATGTGATTTGGTTATGTTTGTTTCAGATGTGATGTACTTATGTGTTGAATTGTTGCTATGTTTATGGGAAGTAGAAATATGACATGGTCTATGATGTTTTTATGCAACATTATTATGACAATTATTATTGTTTAGATGATAATGATTGGATGATATGATTGTTGATGTCTTATGGTTGTGATGTTTTGTTCATGGATAGGATATGGTGTATGGTACATGTTTTATGATGGTATGACATATATGGATTATTACATTGATGAGAATGATTTTTTGAATGTTTTGATATGGGGATACAATAAAATAACCTAAATTAGGTTTAGATAACACAATAAATGTGGAAAAGAGAGAAGAATCATAACACATATGTCTACATGAACTAATGAATAGAGGGTATGAAAAAAGCAAGATGTGTTCATTGTTAGGGGCCTAACAAAACTAAAGATGGATCAACTTAATGAAAATAATCTTTTTGAATACTTTGCATGAACATGCTTTGATTGAAAAATAAGGTATTATGATCATGTTGTGTCAAGTAAGCTCATAGTCCCTTTATTTGAAAGATTTTAAGAAGGGAAAGTAGGTGATAAGTATATGGTTAAATGGGAAATGGGTAATATGGTAACCTAATGTGGGTTAGATTTCCCCTTTTATAGGTGACCAAAGAACCATAATAGACAAGTCCATGCCTTAATGTGTAGACTGATCGATGAGGGAAGTATGCTAATTCCATATATAAAAGTCAGTTGTGGCTCATTTGCTTTGATTTTGGCATAAGGTTATTTATTACTTTTGTTGTTTTGAGAGGTTAGTAAATTTGATCGATGCGAGAAGCTTCAAATTATTATGTTTGACAAACTTAACTTAGCCATCCTTCAAGGGAGTGGTTTAAAGTTTGATTTTTATAGCTATCCTTCAAGGGTGTAGTCTATCTTTAAGCAATTTACTTGTTGGGTAGATATCCTTCAAGGGATCAATCTATAATGCAAGACATATGGACCCAAGTGACATTTTTGGATCCCAATTTGATTTTGAATGTTAGTTTTATAGATCGACATGTCTATTTAGGTTTAAAGATCTATCTTTATAGAAACAAGACTTTTAACACAAAAGGTTAATGATAGATGAGGGAAAGTAGTTTGAGAGACAACTAATCATGGGATTCCATCTGATTAGATATGAAAATTATCCATGAGGTATCCATTCTTAGGATGAGGTTATAGATGTGATGGATAATCACATGATCCTATGTTGTAATCAATTTTCCTCAAGAGGAAAAGGGATAGGTATATGAAGGGAAGTGAAAATATCATAAACCAAGGGACAATATTAAGTTAGACATAAAGGTGAGTTCGATCCTTATTTTAACAAAAAAAGGGAATAGATGTGAAGCATTGAGAGGCTTAGGTTATGGTTTGCCTTTGAGAGAAGATAAACAATAAGATCCTGATTTATACTTATGGGTTATGATGTAGGGTCCAAGCCAATTGAAATTAAACTTGCCTCTTTTTCTTTTCTCCAAATTAGTTACATGTTGGTTTTACTTAAGGATGAGATCGTTGATATTGAATTCTCACTCTTTTAGGTGTTTTTTGTATGCACACTTGATTCAATCTTGATAGACATGAAGATGATTAAGTGGGATGAGGTGATGTTCATCGATTACAAGATGTGAGAGACATTATTGATGATAATTTCTCTCAAAAATGATCTCATATAAAGATATGTGAAGAGAGGTTATCTAGACTTCAATAGGCAAGACTGCCTTAGCTCTAAAAATGAGAGAGAATGGGTAGTACCCATAGAGGTTCAAATACTAGTACAATAGGACCATAATGTGAAAGGGATATGCAAGTACCAATCCTAACCCAAAGCACTAATGACTTTGGTTAGCATTTTGGTGAGGGCTTTGTTAGAGGCTTCTTCTTGTCCATTTTATTGTGGATGATAGGGCAAGAAAAAGCTTAAATTGATGCTAAAAGTGTCACAAAGGTCTTGTAACTTCTTGTTTTTAAAGGATTTTCCATTATCAGTGATGATCTTATGGCGAACACTGAAGCAAAAGATGATATGGTGATTAATGAAGTCAAAATTTTATTTGGCTTTATTCAAGATAACAGGAATGGATTCCATGCGATTGGTGAAATATTTGATAGCAATAATGATGGATTGGTGTCATTGTGAAGAATGAGGACTGATTTCCCTAATAAGATTAAGACCCCATTACAATAAGGGCCAATAGTCTTTGGATACTCGAAGGCCATGAGGTAATGTGTGATGTAAGTTAGCATGTTGTTGATATTTGAAAAAAATCTTTACATAATCACAACAATCCTAATTAACGGTGGGTTAATAGTATCCAAGGTGAAGGATACGTTTAGCAATGACTATGCCTCTAAAGTGCCCCCCATAGATTATGTCATATGTTTCCTTGATAGTGTGGGAAACTTCATGACTACACAGATAATGGAGAAGGAGGCAATCAAATCCAAGTTTATAAAGGATTCCCCCTAGTATGGTGTAATGAGAGGTACTCTAAATAAAGGCTCTTTAGGCATTCCTTGATAGGTTGGGAGAAACAATGTTGAGGTTAAGGTATTTAAAAGTTTGGTCATACCAAATGTCAAAAGCTGATGCTTCCACAATAAAAATTATAGGAATGTCAAAATTTATAAATGAGGGTATGATAAAATGGGTGATCATGAAAAATAATTTTTATTTGATGGGTTGAGATGGGATTTGGGAAGTAAGGGAAGCCATTGTATCCATAAATTTGTTGGTAGATCAAGGAACTGACTGGATAAGGTAATGATCAAATGATGTTAAGAGTATGTATATGAGTTGTTTGTACTTCAATAAGACATCATTTTTGCATTTATAGGATCCCTTGACCTAGTTAATTATAATTTGGGAGTCACCAAGGACACTGATGGTTTTAACTCCCAAGGCTAGAGTGGTTTGGAGACCTATGACTAGGGCTTCATACTCAGCCACATCGTTGGTGCATTTGAAATCAAGCTTAAAGTAAAGGGGAAGAGGTTCACCATTAACAAGGATGAGAATAACTCTAATACCCCCACCATGTTAGCATTTGGACCCATCAAAAAACATGGTCATTTTGTAGGTGGGTTCCTCCTAAGAAAGAGTTGGGAGGGACTCATCTACAAAAACAAGAAGTGGTTAATTGTCTAGTAGAGGAGTTTTAGCCGATTAGTCAGTGATAACTTGCCCTTTAATGGCATTTTTCTGAATTAACTCAAGATCAAACTCAACTAGGAGCATGAACCACTTAGCCATACAATGATTTTGGTATGGTTTAGAGTGTGTGTACTTGAGTGGGTCGGTGTTAGTGATGACATAGGTTTTGTGATTAAGATGTTAGTAACATAATTTGGAGGACACAAATACTAAGGCAAGGAAATTTTATTAGGATGAGTATACCAAGTATTATATTCTATAAGTATGCAGATAATGTAGTAGATGGATTGTTCTATTCATCATGATAAGTGAGTATTTCCCCTAAGGAATGGTCTATGGTGGATATATAAAGGTAAAAGGGTTGGTATTATTTAGGAGGGATGAGGATAGGTGGAGAGATAAGATACTCCTTGATTGAATCAAATGCTTTTTGATAGTCCTTGGTCCACCTAAAAGAGGTATCTTTCTTGAGGATATGGTAAAAACATTGGCATCTATCTGATAACTGGGAGATGAAGCGATGAATGGATTAGAACTTCTCTTGTAGTGTATGGAGTTGCTTAAGGTTAGTACGAGGAGGCATCTCATAGATTGATTTGAACTTGGCAATGTCTATTTCAATTCCTTGAAGAGAGATAATAAAACCAAGAAGTTTTCTAGATAGGACCCTAAAAATTCATTTCTTAGGGTTAAGCCTAACATGATAATGGATTAGTTGGTCGAATATGATTTCAATAATGGCTAGGTGATCCTTTCAGTGTTTTGATTTTCCAAGGAGATCATCCACATAATCCTCTATAATTTTATGGATGAGATCATGAAATATGTAGGTCATGGCATGTTGATAGGTTATTCTAGCATTCTTCAGACCAAAAGGCATGACCCTATAACATAAGGTTCTACATGGGGTGATAGAGGAAGTTTTAGATAATCATTAAGGGCAATCAAGATTTGATTATACCCTGAGGAACCATCTATGAGAGATAACATTTCATGGCCATTTATAAGATCAAAAAGTTGGTTGATGTTTGTCAAAGAAAATTCATCCTCTAGGTAAGTGAAGTTAAGTTCATGAAATTTGATGCATATGTGAAGTCCCCCTATGGGCTTGGTGATGGGAATGATATTAGAAACCCATTGCAGATAGTCAATGTGTTGAATGAAGTCAACAGATAATAGACATTGAAGTCTTTGATAAGAAGAGCTATGCAAGGATGCATCTTATGAAGATTTTTCTACACTGGCTTAACCTCAAGATGGGTGACAATGCTATGGAGGGTAATAGAAGGGTCAATTCTAGGAATATATTGATAAGACCAAGTAAATGCTATGCTACAATCATAAAGGAAAGAATGGTAATCTTGTTACTCCATGCAATTTAAGGATTAGCCAATCTTGATGATAGGGAGGTTATCTTGAGTACCCAAGTTGACATCGATAGTGAATTTATTTAGCATGGTTTGGTTCTTAGGAAGAAGGGATTTATGGATAGAATAATCCACCACACCATGGTAGGTGAGAATAGAATCATCATCCTGATGTTGGATGGTGTTGATTGTAGGAAAATCTCACTATATCATTTTAGGATGGATGAGAGGAAGGGTTTTAGTTCAACCATCTTTTTGATGGGTCAGAGGGCCCAAAATAACAATGTTGATCCCAAAAAAAATGTTAGATGGGATGATATCAAAGTATTCAGTCTTTTAGGGAGATGGGGTTGGTGATGATGGAACATCCTTATTAATGGTGGTGATAAGTTTTGGTGAGGTGGGATCTTCTAGTGGTATGAACCCAAGGCCAAATAACTCATGAGGTTTTTGAGTTTTGATTATGGGTAGTTTGTGAGGTCCCTATTCATAAAGGTTGAGACTAAACCCCTTACAAGAACACCTGTAAAGGTAAGCTTTGGCAAAGGCTAGTTTGTTGAGAGAAGAGAATTTGGAGGTGAATGGTCAAATGGACAAGGTAGTGGTAGGAGTGCGAAGTGGTTGATCAAGTCCCCCATAGATGAAAGTTGTTTGATTGTTAGGGAGCCTGAAAGGGATGATTGTTTCAATGTTAGGATCATAGGAATGGTTATGTTTGAGGTTCTTATAATCTTGTAGAGTAGGAAAAGAATTCAATGGTAAAATATGATACTCCCCAAGGGAGAGACTTTAAAATGTGGATTTCAAGGGGTCCTCTATGATAATTTGGGAAGAATGGATAAATGAGCTAGTTGAAGCTTCATCACTATTGTGGGTGGGATTGTTATGGGTTTTGGCTAGTGGTGAGGTAGTGTTGTTATTAGTTGATGGTGAGGTAGATGAAGGAGGAATAAGAACATTGTTAGACCAATATGACATATTAGAAGAGGTAAAAGGACTAGGGTCAGCTTTAATGGTAACAACTTGACCTTCATGCTAAAATTTGACACATCAATGTAAGGTAGAAGGGACACAACTCATAGCATAGATCCAAAGGTGTCTGAGTAATACATTGTATTGGAACTTGACCTATATAATGTAAAATAGTTTTAGAATGGTGTGAGGTCCCAAATGGATATGGAGGATAATATTCCCCAAGGTAGTGGCCATGGTATCATTGAAGGAGAAAAAGACTACTGTAATTTTTGACATGATGTTCTTGGGTAGCTAAAGATGGTCATAATCATGGGAGGAGATAATGTTGATGCTAGATCCTCCATCAATCATTACCATTTTGATGCAATTTTGATTGATGTACATGTTAATCAATAAGGGAGGATTAGAATCGTCAGGAACATGAGGTATTTCAAAATCCTGAAAGGTGATGAAGGTAGAAAGTTGGAGGGCTATAACAAATGGTGTAAGAGGTTGAGGGTCATCTATTTGAACCTCTATATATTGAAGAGTCTCTATTAGTGCTTGATGATGGTAGGGCAAGGTGTTAATCTATTCATAAAGGCTCATTTTCATTAATGTCTAGTGAAGTTGTAACAACATGATATGATGGATGGAGTCAGAAGGATTGGATGGAAAGTTTCCCAAAATGGATACTTTAGGTTTTTATGGTGGCATAGGTGAAGGTGTAGGTGTTTGGCTTTGGTTAGAAGGTTGAGGGGTTGAGGGGTATGTCCAAGGAATGGATAATTTGGCTTTTCCCTTATCCTTTTATTGGGCCTAAGATCAGGGAACCATATGAATAGTATGGATGGGGGATTTTTCATGTTTGATGGTTGCTTTGGTTCCTCCTCCTCACTTTTGGGTGAGAGTGGGGGAGTAGGTAAATGTTGGGTAGGTTGGTTGGGTAGTTGAGTTGGTAATGGGGGTATAATAAGTTCATCTAATAAAAAATCATCCTTATCATATAGGATATGAACAAGTGCTTGGAGATATTTGTAGTTCTTTTTGTCATGTCCTAGTACCCTATGGTATGCACAATCAAGTTATTGTTGAACCAAGAGAGTTTGGTATTGGAAAGGTAGAATGTTTTGATAAGTGGTAAGCTAATGGATGAATTTTGCAAAAACCTTTATAATATGGATAAAAAATATTCATTCAAAGGTGTTAGAGTTGATGAGTTCATAGTTTTAGGGATGGGAGCCTTTTTATAAGTAGTTTTCACCTTAGGAGTTGTATGTGGTGGAATGGTTTTAGTTGGTGGTCAATATTGCTTAGTTATGGTTGGCTTAGGGGTAAATTATTTGAGAGTGGAAATTTTGGATTATGAGGGGTTGGATATAGGTGGGAAAGTTGAGGTAGATAGGTTAGTTTAAAATGATGGATAAATAGATGGTTTGGTAGGTGTAGGCATAGGTAGAGAAAAGAGGGATGCTTTACTAGAGGAAGAATAGGTAGTTGGGATAGTATAAGGATGGGGTATTAAGATATAAGGTAGGTGGGAAGGAGGTGGTATGGGTCTCATTAGAGGTAAAGTATTGGGTAACTCTACCATCTTACTTGGTTTAACTATGGGTTTCTTTGGTGGACTATATGGGGTTAAGTCCAACTTTAAAGAAGGGTGAGTATAACTAGGTGTGGCAAGAATTCCTAAGTTCTTGATAGGTTTGTTAAAAGAGGCATAAGATGATTTAGAAATGTTAAATTGAGGTGGTTGGGATGGTTCACTTATGGTTTTGGAGGAAGAGGTGTTGGATGAAGAGGTAATAATAGGTTAAGGGTGGATTCAAGTGAGGTTGTTGATTCAGATTTGTTTTGGTAAGGGAGCCCAAGATGATGCCAAAAGGTGGATCTATCAAAGTTGGGTTGAGAAGTGAACTCAAGACTCTGGATTAGTCTATAAAAAGTCTTGTAGATGGGTTTGGTTCCTTGGTCATTGGTTTCAAAGATTAAGCCCCTAGGTGGAGAAGAGGGAATGGCTCCTTCATCTTTTTTTTTGATAGGGGGTTCTAAAATTGGTGGTTGGGTAGATGAGGTAATATCCTCTTTTGGATGGTTTCCAAAGGGACAATGGATGGTTCTATGATAGGGGAGGTAGGTGTGGTGTCCTCAAGTGAAAGAAAAAACATGGTTAGTTCCTTTATTTAGGTGTCTAAAGGAATGAAGGGTAGTTCTATCACTTCAATGGGTGGAGTATAAGAAGAAGAAATGGTTAAATCAAAGGTTTTCTCTTTTGGTATTTCCATCAAAAGAGAGGTAGATAAAGCTAGGGTCTCATCAAGTGAAGAGAGAGGGGTGGTTAATTCCTTTATTTGGGTATCCAAAGGAATGGAAGGTGAGTCCACAACTTTTGT
Source organism: Torreya grandis (assembly GCA_037957365.1). Taxonomy (NCBI): domain Eukaryota; kingdom Viridiplantae; phylum Streptophyta; class Pinopsida; order Cupressales; family Taxaceae; genus Torreya; species Torreya grandis. The sequence goes on along the minus strand of JARHVA010000460.1, from coordinate 4,908,780 downwards.
TAGTGAAATGGAGGAAGAAGTAGTTGTGGTAGTGGTCTCCTCAACAATGGTTTTATTAATGATAACATTGATTATATGTGCCTCATGAGAGTGAGGGGCTTCTGGTTTGTTGTCATGGTGATGGGTATAAGGAGCATGATTGGGAAAAGGTTTGCAAAATATGTTAAGGGGTTGATTAGGAGGTGCATTGGGATTATCAAATGTAATTTCTCCACTTTAAATTATGATTTGGACCAGACTTTTGAAGGTATTTCACCTAACAATGTCATGTCCTATAACTCAATGAAAGGCACAATGGTCATTCTTGTTGTACTAATTAGGCACAAGGTGAGAAGCATTAAATTGTTGGGGTGGTTTATAGGTGGAAGTTGAATGATGTTAAATTTGAGTAATTTGTCTAAAACAAAGCATAAGACTCCCCTATGGGAGTATATTATTTTGGAGGAGCTTGGTTTTGGTTTCGGCTTTATTGATAGGAAGGGTTAGAGAAATTGATTTAATGGGGTTGGTTGATAGTTGGTGGTGGAATAGATTTTAGGACAAATGATTTTTTGAATACTTTTTCTTGGTATTAGGATTATTATATTGGTTAGTGGTTTTGGTGGAGGGAGAGTCATTGGATTTAAAGCCAAAATTCTTGTTCCATAGTTTCAATTTCCCTTCATCAATGGCTCAATTTTCAAGTTTGTGTGCCACAGTGAATGCCTCATCAAAATTTTTGAAAGCTTGAACTTGAAGAGTGGGGGGAATATGTTTGGCACAACCCTAATATAATAAATCAATCAAATCAGGTTGGGGTAAGGAGAAAAAAAATTGGTTGATGAGACCTCTCCATCTAGCTACAAAATCAGCAATTGATTCATCATAAAATTGCCTAATAGAATAGAGGTCAGTAATAGAAACCTTTTTAGATATATTTATTGATAAATGTTCTAAAAAGATTTGGGCTAGTTGGGAGAAGGAAAGGATGGACTGCGTGGTGAGAGTACTATACCAATCAAGGGCTTGTCTTGATAAAGACATGGGTAAGGTATAAAGGAGGAGATCATCATCATATGTGATCAAATAACAAGAATAATGAAATGCTCTTAAATGTTTTTAGGGGTCCTTCTTGCCTTGAAATTTGGAAAAATTGGGTAATTCCCATTGAGGAGGATAATAATGGATAGGAATGAAAGGATGTATGGTTTAATTATAGATATGATCATAGGATAAAAGGTTATGGGACCTAGAAATAAATGACTTCAAGTTGGTCATTTTATCCATTAACATCTTGACTAAATCTATTTGTGCTTGGGAAGATACATAATTAGGTGGTAAGCTTTGTTGAGGTTGGGTGGCTGCAATGTATGGATAACTAAGTGAGGGTTTTGAGGAATCCATATATTAGTAAGCGGTCATAGGAGGTTGGGATGGTGACACATAAGGGTTGATTGGCATAAACAATTAGGTGTAAGGTGCTATGTATACTTGTGGGTTAGAAACATATGGTTAAGATATCATGGGTACTTTTTGGGGGGCTGATATGGGATGGTTTAGAGGTATGTTTGGGTTGGTGGATGGTGGTATGGATGTATATTGGGTTGGAGGTATGAAATTTCTAGTTGGTTTTTGGTGGGTGGTAACACTAGTGCTAATAGGTGGAAGTGTTTGAGGTATTGAAAATAAAAAACTCTAAAGAGGGGTAGAAATTGGTGGGTTGGTTGAACTAAGGGTAATGGTAGAAATAGGGGTAGAATATATCCCCATATTAGATGGATTATAGGTAAAAAGAGGTAAATTTAATCTAATTGGAGGTATTGGCTATGGTATTAGGTGTTTGGTTACTGGTTGGGATGTTGGATAGAGTTTGAGGAGTGGTACTGGAGGGGATATTAGAAGAAGAAGAGTCTTGGGTGATCATGGATTGGGTTGTAGAAGGTGGGGAGGAATACTATAAAGAGGATCTATAGAAGGAACCAAAGCAAGAGAGGTAAAATTAGATAAGGTGTTAAGGTAACGCTAAAGAGCTACGGGGTTGTTATCAAGGAAGTCAATGAAATCAACATCACCCTGAACAACAATCTAAAACTTGGTAGGAGGGGGAGAAAAATGAGGGGAACCCTCAACTTAAAATATACACTCCATGGAGGAAGAAGAATAAGGTGGTTGTTGGTTGGTTTGATTCCTCAGTTGTTGTCTAGTGAAGACCATGAGAGGAAATATGAGATAAAATGACAAAACTCACACCTCAAATAAAGAGAAAGCAAAAGAAAAGAATTCAAGTCAATCCAATCATACACTAAAAGTGCATTTAATCTTAGGGTTATTTTTAGATCACTTTTGGCTTATGCCTTAGAAAGTGTGAAAAATAATGTGGCTTGTAGATCAGGTACTAAAGAGGAAATTTAAGGTTAGTTTCAAGATGTGTTTAGGTGCTCAAGAGAGAAAATCTATATCGATATTCAGTACGTGGCTTGATATTTGGGCCTACCCCTTTAATTCACACACTGTAATGATAAGGGTGTTAGGTGCTTAGCCAAAATATATTGAATTTTAGATTTTATACTCAACTAGAGAGTTGAGTTGGTTTTCCCTTTGGTAATGACCTCCAAGTAATATTAATGAGAAACAGTAAGGTTCACTGCTAGGTGATGAAATATTAGCTAGGCTTTATCTCAAGTTTGTTTTGATTTGTTGATTATTTATGTGGCTTAAATAAGTGTGTAATAACAAGATTGAAAGCTATGATTAATTACTTTGCTTTTAAGTTACTAGATGAACTAAGACAAGCAAGCAATCAATGTATGCAAAAGGTTTATTTTAAGGCCAAAATAAATTCAAATTTTATTAGATGAGTATAGAATAAAGGAAGAAAAAATAATGCTAGGTCTCACTAGGCATGCCAAAATGTTTTTATTAATTTTTTCTCATTTCTTAATTTAAAAGCAAGAAAATAGTAAAAGGGGTGTGTAAAGGAATACCTAGTAAAAGTGTGCGCATGATCTAGATAATGATGGGAACTCCTTTTTCACTTAGAATGAATAACCTAAAGATAAGACATACACTAAAAATGGGTTTTTAACCTAGATAGCTGAGTGGACTACCTAGCATGAGATAGATCCGAGGAGCATATGCTTGCTAGGAGGCTATCAATTCGCTATTTTTAATAATTAAGTTGATGTAGATGAAAAGAAAGAATAATTTCATTCAATAACATGAAAGTAAATGCATGCAAGAAGAAGAAATTAAAATGCTTATTAAAAAAAATGACTAAATGTAGCAAAAGTGGGTTAATACTCATGCTAAGATAGTTGGGGTCAGGTTCAAAAAATCCAAGGAGGTTCTGTGAATAGGTAGGAACACAAAAATTAGGATTTAATTGAGGTTAAGGGGGTGAAAATAACTTGTTATTTTCTACCATAATGACCATTGGTAGTTGGATGAATTGTCAGTGGTTGAGGTTGATCATCAATGGTTGGGTCATCATCGACGGTTGAGGTGACCATCGGTGGTTGTTCTAACCATCGATGGTTACCTATGTAACTATAAAAATGTTCAAAAAGGGAATTGCAAATTAGGTAAATGGTCAGGTGAGGGTTAGAATATGGGTTTGGTCAAAAATAGAAGGCTAGAAGATGATTTTGATCAGGTTAGGATATTTGAAAATGAAATGAAATGAAGAAACTAGTACCAAGTTACCTATAACTTGCTAGATAGAGAAAGTAATTTGTCTAAAGTGATAGTACCTAACCCCTTGAAAGTGATTTGGATAGATGTTTGAATCTTTGCTATTGATACTTACTTGCTAAAGGGATGTTGAATATCTATGCAAGAAGATTTGATAACTTGGACATGGATTTATGGATTTTGGATCCTTTTCACTTCTTACTTCTCTCCTTTTATAGGATCAAGTTGATAATTATGTAGGAGGAAGTTGTTAATTATTATGGAAGATAAAGTTACCTATTACAATGCTTTATATCTTGTTAGCACTACATAAGGGAAGATGCTAAATTATGCCATGATTATTTGTACATAGATGGAATTGGCTTTAAATTAGGTTTGATGACCTGACCATTAATGTTTAGTTTGATCATCGATGTTTAGGCTAATTGTCGATGAATGAATGTCTAAGGAAGTTTGATCAAGAAAGTGGTGTTTTAAATATTTTAGTTAAAGGTTTTAAGTTAATGATTTTATAGGTTTAAGTTAGTAAATTATTTTAGTTAACTAGGTGGTCAACTAGACTTGAGGTCGGATGAGGGTCAAGGTACTTCGACATCTAAAACTATCATGTGCAGTTTTTGAGTGTCTATAGCCACTTTATCTAGATTTGGGGATAGTATCTTACAAAAATGTGAAGAGATGTTTATTAATGTTGATGAAACTTTAGACACTTCTCATTCTTTACAATTTCCTATCGCATCTATGATTCCATACAAGATTTTACTTCATGCATATGATCCTCAATTATTTATTAGCAACCAAATAGTTGATATCTAAGTTAAGCGAGCTTTGATTGATGAGGGTTTCAGAACCTATATTGCTTCATTTGATTTTATTAAGACTTTTTGATAGTTTGAATCTAATCCCAAGTCTATGTAGCACCTATCAAGGATATGATATAATGCAAATGCCTCCCTTAGGATGTGTATGGATTTCCATTACCATCCCCCCTATCACCATTCATGTGAAGATGATCATATTTAACTTTATGCTTTCATAGAATATCTTTCTTGGTAGGCCATGGTCTCATTGTATGTGAGTTATTGCATCTTTTTCATACTAATGCATTAAATTCCCTCACAATGGAGTGATTTATAGGATTCAAGAAGACACTAACTCTTGGAATTTTAAATAATTCCAAGATCATGGTGTCTTCAAGATTCCTACTCTTGAGCCTTTGCCTAGTGTTCAATTTCATGAGTCATAACATATAAACTTTGTTATCAACTCAAATAGAGGTTATAATGGGCATCCTGAGCTCATTGGTAGCATTCCTCCCAACATTTTAGACTCTGATGTTGATGATCCTGATGAGATTAATCTAAAAATCAAAACTTCTAATCTCTCACCTCATGATCAAAAATTGAATTCTGATAATGGTTTAAAGTTTGAGTTTCAGTGGTGGCACACAGTAGAGCTCATCGAGAGTTTTTCAATGCTTTTCATGGTTTGCAAAATGGACACCGTATGTAAAAGTTATGGCCATTTGAAGATTTGTCAAAAAATGTCACTTATGACATTTTGCACGTGTTTCGAGGACATTTTGACATTTAGACCTATCAAAGGTTGACACTTGGAAAATGCTAAGGTTTGAAAAAAAAGAGGTTTGATGACATGTCACGTCATCAACATGACACGTGGCAACATGAGATAAGCTTGTTGAGCAAGGTGGCGAGTTTGAAGGAGAGACCAAGTCCAACATGCATGCCAGCTAGGTGCCTTAAGCCCATGAAAAGGGGCATTAACACATTCAATGAGGTGCTTAAGATTATTAAAAACATGTAGCCACCTTCCATGTAGCCCATGTGGGATAATGAATTAGTCTAAGCACCAAAAATGGAGGGAGGACAAGTCAAAACACCTAAAAAGGAGGGAAAGAAGTTTTCAAATGCATGCAAGGCACCTAGAAAGGTGGGAGGTAGTTTTTAATCCCTGACCTACCACTCAAAATTTATTATCCTTGACCGCTTGTGCTACAGAGGTCTAAGTGCTATTAAAGGCACAAATTTCTACTTGAAGTTATCAAATTCTGAACTGTGTATTGAAAAATATAGACTAGTTTGTTGTATTTGGTCATTTTGGAGCCCTTAGAGGCCGAACCAGAGCTAAGAGTAAACTACAAAGTTGTTTAAAATTATGATAATATATATGAAATATATTCATTTTCCCATTTTGGAGAATTTTTGATGCCATTTTGAGCTATATAAGTTGCCAATTTTGATTTGGAGAAGCCTCTGCGTGTGATTCAGGAAGGTGAAGGACGTGTTGAGTCAGCCAAGGCTTTCGAAGGTCTGATCACTATTATTATAGAGAGATATGATCTTTTATTTTTTTAAGTATTATTTGGCTTGCAAATTTATCAACAATTAATGGATCGGTTCGATACGAACCTGGGGATGTAGGAATTTCTAAACCCCGTAAACAATTTCTATGTTTTGATCTTTGAATTCAGTTTTGCATTTCAGTTCTAGTTAATTTATAGATTATAATTCAAATTTTAATTAGAATGCAAAAATTACTCATTTGATCATTTACAGGAAATTAGATAAAATCAAGAATTTGATGATTTTAATGGAAAATTGTTGTGATATATTAATTCACCTTTATTTCAATTTTAAAACATGGTTTAGATCAGATTTTCTTCAGTTTTTTTAATCATTCCAACATCTTATAAGTTGAGAAATTTAGAATCCATACTTTTAAAATTTCACTTAGAGTTTATTAGTGGAGTTTACGGATCAAGTTGGTATCAGAGTAGTTAGAAAGTTGGGTTAGCTTCTGATTGATTTGACAGTTGCTTTCAGTTTATTGGTTATCCATATCACTTGATTAGATTGTAGTGTGTAGTTGTAGAATCAATGTGTTTACAGGAAACCATGGGTAAGTTGTCACATAAAGCCAAGATGGAATAGCTTGAAAGCATCAATAGCCAGATTCAAGGTGAGAGTGCATTCCTGAGATGCAAGCTCTACTCCCTTGAAGAGCAAATTGCAAGTTTGAAATATGATCTTGAATCTAAGGATGAGCTCTTGATTAGATTGCAATGTGGTGAGTGTGAAAAGGTAAAGCTTTCAAATTCAGATGTAGAGACTATGATTGAGTGCAATTTAAGTTTTTCACCACATGAATATTCATCTTCTTCTACCATTTCAGATTCAAATTCTAGTAATATTGTTTTTAGTGATTTTGAAAGATACACTAAGGGCATATGATCTAAATTGCTGTTTAAAATGGGTTATAATGGAGAAGGACTTGGTAGAGATAGCCAAGGTATAACTAACCCAATTCAGGTTGAGCATAAACCTATTCATGCAAGTTTGGGTTATACTAGTGTGCAGAAGGATGATGGAGAAGTTTCATCCATGGCTAAAGGAAGATGAGCTTCCAATAGCAAAGGTTCTAGGCCACTAGTTCAAAGGTGTAAAGGTAAAAGAGGTATTGATATTCCACCTCCTGATTCTTACACTAAATCTTCTGATCTAATTGATACTTTTAAGAAATTTGGATATAATGTACAAAAGATAATGCAATCATTTCCATGCACTTTTTGTGGGATAAATAACCATAGTGCTATAACTTGTTGGAAATGAAAAGCTTTGTTTAAGCAGATTACATGTTTGAAAGACCATTCTCATGTTAAGTTGGGAATTGGCAAAATGAGACCCTCACCTAAGAAGGATGTTTACACTCATTGTAAAGTGAGTGGACATAGGATTGATAGATGTTTTAAGCTTCATTCATCTTCACATTCAAGTAACGTTAGAGTTAAGATGATTTACAAACCTCTCACTAATGTTAATAAAGCTACTTCAATCTATAATGTAGTTGAAAATACAACCCAGGATAAGGTAAAACTTATAAGTGAAAATCCATTTAAGAGGTTAAGTCAACAATATGCAATTGCTAAGGAATCGACTAAGGAAATCAATTTCACTAGGAAAAAAGAAATGGTTAAGTGGATTATCACTACATTATTTTTGCAAAGCATGGTTAAGAATTCACCTAAGGGAATGAAAAATATTTGATAGATGTAGATTAGAGTTGGTGGGAGCACTTCAAGACAGGTTTACCATATGAAGTTTTTCAATTCTCACTTTTTCATAACTCTAAGTTTTTGAATCTCCTATTTATGTTGTGCGAGTTATCTAGAGGACTTGAACTCATTTGATCAGTTGGAGATAATAGCATAATGCATGTTGTAGGTTGAGTTAATTCCTTACAACACTTATTTGACTATTATTTTGAATGTATCTATTTTTGGCACATGGATGTATAGATGCATTGTTAAGACCTTGTGGGCATGTTTAGATGTTATGCACCATACACTTTTGGTTATTTGCATTTGCTTAGCATATAAGTCCCATACTAGGGAATTATATTACAACATGTCCACAACATTGATTGTATGTTGTCAGTGTTATAAACTTGTCTTGTAGTTACATTGGGAGTTGTTTCAGTTTTTGGCAATTCACCGCTTCACAAGATGTGACGTTTGGGCAGGCAGTTTTGGTATGTTGTAATCACTTTGGCAGTTGTAGATTCACTTACTCATGCCTTTGGATTAAGAATTTTTACAATTTGATTGTGAATCATTTTAATGAAATTGTTTATATCCTTGCTATGATTGGGTTCTATTTTCATGGATGCAGTAGACCAATTATAAGATTTCAAGGGATATTAGACTTTTGGAGACCAAAAGCCCTCCATTAGGGAGGTGTGATCAAAAATGGAATTCAGATAATGGTTTCAAGTCTGAGTTTGAATGGTGTCACACTATAGATCTCATCGAGAGTTTTTTGATGCTTTTATTGATTTGCAAAATGGACACTGTATGTAAAAGTTATGGCCATTTGAAGATTTATTGAAAAATGTCACTTGCGACATTTTACACGTGTTTCAAGGACATTTTGACATTTGGACCTATCAGAGGTTGACACTTGGAAAATGCTAAGGTTTATAAAAAATTTTTTTTGATGACATGTCACGTCATCAACATGCCATGCGGTAGCATGAGATAAGCTTGTTGAGCAAGGTGGCGAGTTTGAAGGAGAGACCAAGTCCAACATGCATGCCCAACTAGGTGCCTTAAGCCCATGAAAAGGGGCATTGACACACTCAATGAGGTGTTTAAGCTTCTTAAAAACATGCAGACACCTTCCACGCAGTACATGTGGGATAATGAATTAGTCTAAGCACCAAAAATGGAGAGAGGACAAGTCAAAGTGCCTAAAAAGGAGGGGAAAAAGTTTTTAAATGCATGCAAGGTGCCTATAAAGGTGGGAGGCAGTTTTGAACCCCTGACCCACCACCCAAAATTGATTATCCTTGATCGCTTGTGTTTTAGAGGTCTAATTGCTATTAAAGGCACGAATTTATACTTGAAGTTATCAAATTATGAACTGTGTATTGAAAAATATAGACCAATTTATTGTATTTGGTCATTTTAGAGCCCTTAGAGGCCGAACCAGAGCTCAAAGTAAATTACAAAGTTGTTTAGAATTATGATACACTCTATGAAGTATATTAATATTCCCATTTTGGATAATTTGTGATGCCATTTTGAGATATATAAGTTTCCAATTTCGATTTGGAGAAGCCTGTGCATGTGATTCAGGAAGGTGAAGGATGTGCTGAGTCAGCCAAGGTCTTTCAAAGGTTTCATCACTATTATTGTAGAGAGATATGATCTTTTATTTTTTTTAAGTATTATTTGGCTTGAAAATTTAGCAACAATTAATGGATCAATTTGATACGAACCCAGGGACGTAGGAATTTCTGAACCCCATAAACAATTTCTATGTTTTGATCTTTGATTTCAATTTTGCATTTAATTTTTTGTTAATTTACAGATTATAATTCATATTTTAATTAGAATGCAAAAATTACTCATTTGATCATTTACAGGAAATTGGATAAAATCAAGAATTTGAAAAATCTGATGGTTTCAATGGAAAATTGATGTGATATATCAATTCACCTTTATTTCAGTTTTGAAACTTGGTTTAGATCAGATTTTCATCAATTTTTTTGAATCATTCCAACATAAGTTGAGAAATTTAGAATCTGTACTTTTAAAATTTCACTTAGAGTTTATCAGTGGAATTTACGGATCACCTCATCTCATCTCATATCTTCCTAATTCATTATAGCCTCATTCTTGAAAGCCTCCTTACAATGACATTCCCATAGAGACTAGGCACTATATTCACCAAGCTTCTTATGATGATAAGGTGATCTCGACCTATGTCATTGATCTTCATACTCTAGATTATGATGATGGCCTTTTTTTAGAAGATCCTTGTTTAGGTGGCTTTGTTTAGGCCTGTCATGCTAAGATTGTTCATTATCATTCTTCTTTACTTGAGTCTTTTCATGCATCTCATCATTCTCTTTCATTTATAGTTCCTGATTCTTGCATTTTTTTTCTTTATCGTATGATAGAAATGGTGCCAATACCTCTAGTTTCTGAGGATCCACTTAGGACCATGCTCTTAGATTGTGCTATGACTAAACCTTATCAGTTTGCCACACCTAGGGTAGTCATCCTTAGTCCTACAATTTACACCCCTCCTTTAGTAGGGCTAGATATATTTAAGCTCATTCCTTTTTCCACTATAGTCAAAACTATTTTCGCTCCTATTGTTGCTGAGCCTCTTCCTATTTATCATCCTAGTGCTCCTCTAGTTGAGCCTAGTTCCACTCCTTCCTCATCATCATCCTCCCTTGATGATGGTTTGCTTATGATACTTAAGATGGTTCTTTTTCCCACCAAATGGGCTAATGAGTCTTCTTCAACTTCTTCTGCTCCTAATTCACCTTCTTCCTTGAGTTCTCCTAAAATCACTCACAAGCATATATGTTGATTCCATGCAATAAATAATCACTCTTCCACACATTGTCACAAATTGTAATAATATCTCGATAACTTACATCCTTCTTCCCCATCATCAGATAAATCCATACCTTACCATAAATTACTTCATGAGTACATGCCTATGTATGGAAAAGTATATTGTCAATGGCACCGATGTGGCACATATCACAACAATCACTACTGCATTCAATAACAACATCTCATAGATCACCTTGTATCCATCCTTGGACCTTTTACCATTCCTCCCATAGGTCATTATTGAAAGAAAGATTATCCTAATCCTCCCATGGCTCCACCTCCAGTGGTTTTATCCCCTCTTGTGGTCCCTTCACCAGCTTTTATGCCTCCACCTATGATTCCTTCCCCTATAGACCTTTCCTCACTTGTGGATCCTCTTCCATCGGTGAATATTACATCTCCATTAGATCTTGCTCCCATGCATTCTCTTGACTATCCTTTACCTAATTTCCCTCATCAGTATGATCCATTAAGCATTACTACTTTTTTAGTTGAGGAGATCAAAAAATAACTATTCGACTAGTATTCACTGATGATCAATGAGACCTTAGTTGCAGTACATATCTAGCTTCATAGAGACTTATCCGATCTATTATATAATGTGTGTGGATAGATATACCAATATTTATGAGCACATGCATGATGCTTTCATATTTATATTTAAAGTGGACATGTGCTCCACTCATATTTTATCTATTTGATTATATCATTTGACACTGTGTTAAATTCTTTCTTATCTTATATCGTGTTTCTCCTTATTGTTATACTATAGTTTCCTTATGTTATCATTTTACATTTCGTATATGATTATATTTTATTTATCATTTCTATTTTTACCTAATCATTGCTTTATTTTCCTTTAAAGTTTTTCTCAAAACTCTTTCCTTGTATCTTTATGATTTATTTTTTTCTTATCTTTATTTTTCATAGATATTTGTCATGGTGACTTGGTTATACTTACCCTCTTCCCTTTGGTTACTATCTCATATTACCATGTGATTAGTTCACAAGCCGTCTTTCTCATTACTATTTCTTTTCACTGATCCTCTTTTGGATCTCTTTTTTCCCTTATTCCTTTTTATGCAAACTAAGAATATACACAGTTGATACTTGAGATCACATGCTAAGTTCATTTTAAAGCCTAAGTGTTATAGTCAATATTTTATATTGGGTTACTTAGATTCCTTTAGCCTTAGCCTACAACTCATTTGTGTGTATCATTATCTCTCTTATGATTGGTCATTCCAAATCCATGTGGAGGAGGAATCTTAAAATTCTTTTAAAATAAAGTTAAAATAAAAATGATTTAAATAAAAGGTAATGATATCAAAAGGAAAAATATTAAATATTCTTAAAAGTCTAATCATAGTAAAAGATGTGATTCATATCACATCTCCTTCTTCTAGTCAAAGTTCAAACTTCAAAGTTGGCGTCATGATAGAGCCAATGTCCTTTGAGGTGAGGTAGGATAGTAGCTTAGAAGAGGAGAATAGAAAAGTCTTTTGTTGCTACCTACTTTCTCACACAAGTAACCAATCCTTATAGTAGACCAACGGCTCTATAAGGGGTCTTGAGGAGTGGAAAAAACATTGTAGGAAGGTAGGTCCATTTTACTTTTCCTTGTACCAATCTACCATCATGAGTTGATCTTAAAAGCACACCTCTTTACCTACAAAGCTTTGTGTCTATATCCAGTGTGTTTTATTTTCACATAGATGACCACTAGTCACTTAGTGTTTTCTCATGTCCTTAGTATGCCTTTGGCCTTATAAGTTCTTCTCATAAGATGCCTAAGCCTTACTTATTGCACTCCTTTTTTTTTTCCTTTTCCTTCATATTTCCTCTTGGAAAATATTGTTTTGCTTAATGATCACTCCCCTTGGGATATCATTTGTGAGTTTCTTTATAAAATCATGGATAAGACTTGACATCCCTCACAAATTACCATCTTTTCCATCCTATTTACAACGTCCTTGATTTACCATTAATTATCCTTTCTACCTACCAATGTTTTTTTGGCATCCATCCTGGGTTTCTATTTTGTGAGTTGCAGTATCAGACTGTGGATAAGACCCAACCCTCCTCACAAAAATTTCCAAATAATCAAGTCACCAACTAAAATTACATGTGTCAAATATGAGATAACATTCGATTGATTATAAAGTTATACATCATTGACATACTTCCCAGATTGAATTAGTATGTTTTATGCTTACTTCCTTTTTCTTTCTCATTTTATCTTCTTATCTTTTGAGTGCATGTAATATTATAACCATTTCTTGGATTTCTCATACTTCTCAGCTTGAATTAGTATGATAAATTTAAGACCAATTTTTTGCAATTTTATTTTCTTTTATACTTCCCATCATGATATAGTATAATTGATTGACTTAATTTTGATTTGTTTTTATTACCATTTGTTCATTTTTACATACCTTCCATTTTATTACATTGTTTGCCATACTTTCCAACGTGATATTTAATGTGATTTTACTTGTTTTAATTTGGTGCAAAAATATTTTACATTGGTTTAAAAACATATCCCCTTTTACCATCTTGTTTTCCATTTTCTTGGATCTTTATACTTAGTCATTTTTTTTTATTACACATTTCACAACTTGAACTAGTGTGTAGTGCATTTTTTATTGATTATATTTTTTCAAGTCCTTTTCACCTATTTATTTTTAACCATGCATGCATACTCTATAATGCTAGAAAAGAAACCAAATCACATATATTTCCTATAACATATACATCCAAACTAAATACATGTGCTAGAAATATATATATATATATATATATATATATATATATATATATATATATATATATATATATATATATATATATATAGACACACACACACACCATGAATTTGATACAACATATACAACCATATACAATGCCCCAGCATTAAGGTTGGGCTCCACCCTATCTATCTCATGGCCTAGCCACATTGCGTGTTGAGGCATAAATCTAACCCCTATGAATGGTACACTATAATGAGGTAGTCCAAAATCTCAATCCCTCTACTTATCCCTATAGGCATGCTATCTACACCCGTGCTTGAACCAACACAACCTAGGTCACTATATGTGCCTATGTCAGCTAAGTTTGCATCACTATATATGCCTACATCATATGTGTCACTATGTCCAAATGTAAATATATCTCATCTGTCAGGGCCTTCTAAGATTTCTCTCACCTATACCATCTCTATTGATGGTTTCATCCTCACTCTACACCTGTATCTACCTCACTATCTCACCAACTAATTTGAACTAGCTCATCTAAGTTAGGGTAGATGGTACACTCAGATCCTCCAATGTCATGGGGTCGTATGGATATAGAGTCTCATCTAAGATGTCATTAAGTGATCCCCTCACTAGGTGTGATGTCCCTTACTTAGGGGCTCCTTTTTCCAAGCAAACGCTCTGATACCACTATGATGTCCCTTACTTAGGGGCTCCTTTTTTCCTACAAATGCTCTAATACCACTATGATATCCCCTTTAAATAGGGAATATAGAAAACATAAATAGCTCTGATTTCTTTTCTGATTATTCTAAATTTGGTATGAAATAAGAACAAATTGCGGTTTTTACAAAATATCTTCAAATAGAATAGATCAACCACAATATAATCTCTCAATAGCGAATCAAAGATCTTATCACTTGTTCAGATGATTACAATTATAGTTATATCTTATGCATATAAAGAATGTGAAAATACAGTCTTGAAAAACTTGGGCTCTTGCAAATCTGGGAATAAATCTGGTTCTTATCCATCTCGGGTTACTGTGTCGACACACAGTCATCGTCATCGGTCTATATCTCACTGACGTCGATCACTATCGGTCGGATCTCTGCCGATGTTGGTCTTCAGTCAGTCGATGTCGGTCACTGGGGTGCCAATGTCGGTTCCTGTGTCCTCTGCGGCATTGTTCTGGCCTACTGTCAAACTGTACGGAATTGCACAGATCAATACAGTTCCATACCGAAGCAAGGTAATATGCGGTGGCCCTATAATCTGGATCCCTGATCTAAAAACCTCTATCTGTATAATTATTTGAATCAAAAACTAAATAAGAAATACTTGAAATACTTTGATAACTTCTGTGTGAAGTTATCTCTCAAATCTGTACCTCTGTGATAACTTCTGTATGAAGCCATCTCTCAATTTGGCAATAAATCAGCTGATATCTCATAGCCTCTAAATCACACACAATGAAGAGTTGACATTTTCCACTACAATGGAATCCTAGAACCCTTGGCTCAGTCTTCACAGAAAAATTCTTCAAAATCAATAATCAATAATCAATGGCTAATCAATAATGGCCTCCATGAGAACCCTTATACCCTCAAAAAGATATGCTTGCCCTAATTAGGGTTTTCTTAAATTAGAATTAGGTTTTCTAAATTAAAATTAGACCAAATAATTAATATTTGATTAAATCAATCAAATATTAATATCTTCCTCAATACATGTCCAATCGAACCCAAACGAAAGTCGACTAGAAAAATTCTGCTAAACGAAGCCATGCCAATCTCCATCAAGACTCTCTAACCATCCTATCAGCCTACGAGGGTTGCATAATAGGCTAACCATGAACTCAAAACATGTCAACTGAAAAGGGGACATGACAATCCACCCCTCCTAAAATTGCTTGCCCTCAAGCAATCGTTGAATGACAAATCAATCAATCCACCTGGATCCCAAATGTAGTCATGATCTCCACCACTGTCAATTAACACGAACTCCATGCCATGTCCATCCCAACTCTCATCTAATGGCATCACATCATCTCTAGTACTAAGATAAGCACCCCAACATCCAATCCATAAATGAAAATCAACAAGCAAACTCCTTACCTGAATAATATCTAAAACTGGATTGTGAAGGCTAGAAATAGTCATATCATCATCAACTTGTGACCCGACTGTAACAAAAAGATAAGTCCCTACCACATGTGATAACTCCTGAACTAAACTCACCTCAAGACCAAGCTCATCCCCATATCTCTCCTGTGTTGGTGCCAATGTGCACTCGTCATCGTACTCTATCATGTCATGTGGTATAGGTATCTCCATCCGATGAGAAAACATATATCTGAAGCTGCTGCCCCATATTGCCTTAAGAATGTGTGTCTTTCCATCAACATTAAAGAGAACCTCCATGTCCTTGAGACAAAGAGTAACTTCCTCAAATGAATGAAGCCACTTCATACCCAAGACTAAGTTTATATCCCCCATGTTCACCACATAATAATCAGCCTTGAACTCATAGTTGTTCAAGCGCAATGGGAGGTCTCTAATCATACGCTCACACCTAAGAGTGTGACCATCGGCTACCTTAACTCTGATGCCCTCAAAATCTTCGGTAGTGAGTCCTCGCTTCTCCAAAAATCTAGCATCTACGAAATTATGTGAGGCTCCTGTATCAAGAAGGGTGATAACCTTCTGCCCTGCCAAAACTCCACGAAGTCTGAATGACTCATCCGACTAAATACTGGAAAGGCATGCCTCTTGTATGTGAAGCTCTAACTCTACCTCTACCTTAGGCCCTAAAGCCTCTGCCTCTACCCCCTCAAAACTATTCTATTGTTTGGAATCCTCTGTGTCTGAATCCTCATAATATGCCCACATCACACGATTTGCCTTGCCCTTAGGCCTCAAAGGATAATCGTGATGGATATCATATGGACCTTTGCAGTAGAAGCAAAGCTTCTTCCTACATAGATTGTTAAGTGCCTCACGATCCAAAGGTGGTGCTATTGGATTGGCCTTTGAATCATTCTTTACACCTGATTTATCTATGTTGAAATCCGGTCTCTCTGTATCTCCATTGAAGCACTTATGGTCTCTAGATGAAGAAGTACCTCTAGAGTTAAATTTATTGGATGGGGCTGCCATCTCCATGCTATGCACCTTCTTCATAGCTATCTATAATAAAGGAGGATCAAAGGCTTTGATCCAACCTCTCAATGGTTTTATCAATCCCTCCATGAATAGAACTACCAATCTACGCTCTGAAATATTGGGCACCATGACTGCCAATCTCTTAAACTCACCAATGAAGGACTCCAAGTTACATGTTTGTCTCAACTATGCCAGATCTCAAAAGTAAACCTCAGGATCTTTCTTGTCAAACCGCTCAACCAATCTATCCACAAAGTCCTGGTACTCTGTTACCTGGTTATGCTGAAGTGTTACCATACCATGGTACCACCAATCATGTGCTACTCCATCCAAGTGCAAAGTGGCGTATTTGATGGCCTCTATCTCTGTCATTGGTCTCAATGTCAAAAAGGTGTCAAGCTTATGAACCCAAGCTTGAGCTGTCATCTTGCTGCTGTCGTCAAAAGTAGTCAAAGAAAGCTTGCCAGTAGCCTTCTTCAGCTCACTGAATTGAACTCTAGGCCTCCTGTCCTGTCTAACCAATCTGTAGTGCTCTCTCCTCAGATTAAAAAAATGGTCAAAGGACATCCTCTCTTGAACATGAGGAGGTAATAAGTCCCACTCATCATTTGCAGCCATGTAAACATCTGCAAATGGGGAATTTCCTGCCTCCTCCTCTACTAGAACTTTTGGTTCCTCTTGCACAAACGTAAGACGTGTAGGTCTATCCGTTGTTCTGGAGTGAGCCTGCTAGGGTCTCTGATTAATAATAGCACTCCTATTATCTCCTTGGTCCCCATTCTATCTATCAGGTGGGTTCATCCTCCTTATCATAGTAGTTAGTGCATGTAGTGCCTGTGTCATCTCACGGTAGGTTTCTCTTGTACCCGGATCATCATTATGTTGGTGGCCCCTGGGTGGGCTACCCTCACGTCTGTCACTCATGATAATCGGTTGCTGTTATAACAACTGGGTACCTTCAAGCAAGGCTCTACTACGTGTGTTATACTTATGTGGTCCCAACTCTTGTGGCTGCGTAAGATCTATAAACCCTCAGGATGGCATGATTTAGCTCTGATACCACTGTGATGTCCCTTACTTAGGGGCTCCTTTTTCCAAGCAAAAGCTCTAATACCACTGTGATGTCCCTTACTTAGGGGCTCCTTTTTTCCTACAAATGCTCTGATACCACTGTGATATCCCCTTCAAATAGGGAATATAGAAAACACAAATAGCTCTGATTTCTTTTCTGATTATTCTGAATTTGGTATGAAATAAGAACAAATTGCGGTTTTTACAAAATATCTTCAAATAGAATAGATCAACCACAATATAATCTCTCAATAGCGAATCAAAGATCTTATCACTTGTTTAGATGATTACAATTACAGTTCTATCTTATGCATATAAAGAATGTGAAAATACAGTCTTGAAAAACCTGGGCTCTTGCAAATCTGGGAATAAATCTGGTTCTTATCCGTCTCGGGTTACTGTGTCAACACACAGTCACCATCGTCAGTCGATATCTCACTGACGTCAGTAACTATCGGTTGGCTCTCTGCCAACATTGGTCTTTAGTTGGCCGATGTCGGTCACTGGGGGGCCGATGTCGGTTCCTATGTCCTCTACAGCATTGTTCTGGCCTGCTGCCAAACTATACGGAATTGCACAAATCGATATAGTTCCGTACTGAAGCAAGGTAATATGTGGTGGCCCAGTATTCTAGATCCCTGATCTGAAAACCTCTATTTGTATAATTATTTCAATCAAAAACTAAATAAGAAATACCTGAAATACTTTGATAACTTCTGTGTGAAGTTATCTCTCAAATCTGTACCTCTGTGATAACTTCTGTATGAAGCTATCTCTCAATTTGGTAATAAATCAGTTGATATATCACAGCCTCTAAATCGCACACAATGAAGAGTTGACGTTCTCCACTGTAATGGAATCTTGGAACCCTTGGCTTAGTCTTCACAGAAGAATTCTTCAAAATCAATAATCAATAATCAATGGCTCATCAATAATGGCCTCCATGAGAACCCTTATACCCTCAAAAAGATATGCTTTCCCTAATTAGGGTTTTCTTAAATTAGAATTAGGGTTTTGAAATTAAAATTAGACCAAATAATTAATATTTGATTAAATCAATCAAATATTAATATCTCCCTCAATACATGTCCAATCGAGCCCAAACGAAAGCTGACTAGAAAAATTTTGCTAAATGAAGCCACGCCAATCTCCATCAAGACCATCTAACCATCCTATCAGCCTACGAGGGTCACATAATAGGATAACCATGAACTCAAAACATGTCAACTGAAAAGGGGACATGACAATTCGCCCCTCCTGAAATTGCTTGCCCTCAAACAATCATTGAATGACAAATCAATCAATCCACCTGGATCCCAAATGTAGTCATGATCTCCACCACTGTCAATTAACACGAACTCCATGCCATGTCCATCCCAACTCTCATCTAATGGCATCACATCATCTCTAGTAATAAGATAAGCACCCCAACATCCAATCCATAAATGAAAATTAGCAAGCAAACTCCTTACCTGAATAATATCTAAAACTGGATTGTGAAGGCTAGAAATAGTCATATCATCATCAACTTGTGACCCGACTGTAACAAAAAGTTGAGTCCCTACCACATGTGATAACTCCTGAACTAAACTCACCTCAATACCAAGCTCGTCCCCATATCTCTCCTGTGTTGGTGCCAATGTGCACTTGTCATCGCACTCTATCATGTCATGTGGTATAGGTATCTCCATCCAATGAAAAAACATATATCTGAAGCTGATGCCCCGTATTGCCTTAAGAATGTGTGTCTTTCCATCAACATTAAAGAGAACCTCCATGTCCTTGAGATGAAGAGTAACTTCCTCAAATGAATGAAGCCACTTCATACCCAAGACTAAGTCTATATCCCCCATGTTCACCACATAATAATCAGCCTTGAACTCATAGTTGTTCAAGCGCAATGGGATGTCTCTAATCATACGCTCACACCTAAGAGTGTGACCATCGGCTACCTTAACTCTGATGCCCTCAAAATATTTGGTAGTGAGTCCTCACTTCTCCACAAATCTAGCATCTATGAAATTATGTGTGGCTCCTGTATCAAGAAGGGTGATAACCTTCTGCCCTGCCAAAACTCCACGGAGTCTGAATGACTCATCCGATTGAATATTGGAAAGGCATGCCTCCTGTATGTGAAGCTCTAACTCTACCTCTGCCTTAGGCCCTGAAGCATCTACCTCTGCCCCCTCAGAACTATTCTGTTGTTCAGAATCCTCTGAGTCTGAATCCTCATAATATGCCCACATCACACGATTCGCCTTGCCCTTAGGCCTCAAAGGACAATCGTGATGGATATCATATGGGCCTTTGCAGTAGAAGCAAAGCTTCTTCCTATGTAGATCGTTAATTGCCTCATGATCCAAAGGTGGTGCTGCTAGATTGGCCTTTGAATCATTCTTTACACCTGATTTATCTATGTTGAAATCCAGTCTCTCTGTATCTTCGTTGGAGCACTTATGGTCTCTAGATGAAGAAGTACCTCTAGAGTTAAATTTATTGGATGGGGCTGCCATCTCCATGCTACGTGCCTTCTTCATAGCTATATGTAATGAAGGAGGATCAAAGGCTTTGATCCAACCTCTCAATGGTTCTGTCAATCCCTCCATGAAGAGAACTACCAATCTACGCTCTGAAATATTGGGCACCATGACTGCCAATCTCTAAAACTCACCAATGAAGGACTCTAAGTTACCTGTTTGTCTCAACTATGCCAAATCTCGAAAGTAAACCTCAGGATCTTTCCTATCAAACCGCTCAACCAATCTATCCACAAAGTCCTGGTACTTTGTTACCTGGTTATGCTGAAGTGTTACCATACCATGGTACCACCAATCATGTGATACTCCATCCAAGTGCAAAGTGGCATATTTGATGGCCTCTATCTCTGTCATTGGTCTCAATGCCAAAAAGGTGTCAAGCTTATGAACCCAAGCTTGAGCTGTCATCTTGCCGCTGCCATCAAAAGTAGTCAAAGAAAGCTTGTCAGTAGCCTTCTTCAGCTCACTGAATTGAACTCTAGGCCTCTTGTCCTGTCTAACCAATCTGTAGTGCTCTCTCCTCAGATTAAAAAAATGGTCATAGGACATCCTATCTTGAACATGAGGAGGTAATAAGTCCCACTCATCATTTGCATCCATGTAAACATGTACAAATGGGGAGTTTCCTGCCTCCTCCTCTGCTGGAACATCTGGTTCCTCTTGCACAAACGTAGGACGTGTAGGTCTATCCGCTATTCTGGAGTGAGCCTGCTGGGGTTTTTGATTAACCGTAGCACTCCTGTTATCTCCTTGGTCCCCATTTTATCTATCACATGGGTTCATCCTCCTTATCATAGTAGTTAGTTCCTGTAGTGCCTGTGTCATCTCATGATAGGTTTCTCTTGTACCTGGATCATCATTATGTTGGTGGCCCTTAGGTGGGCTACCCTCACGTCTATCACTCATGATAATCGGCTGCTATTCTAACAACTGGGTACCTTCAAGCAAGGCTCTACTGCGTGTGTTATACTTGTGTGGTCCCAACTCTTGTGGCTGCATAAGATCTATAAACCCTCAGGATGGCAAGATTTAGCTCTGATACCACTGTGATGTCCCTTACTTAGGGTCTCCTTTTTTCAAGCAAAAGCTCTGATACCACTGTGATGTCCCTTACTTAGGGGCTCCTTTTTTCCTACAAATGCTCTGATACCACTGTGATATCCCTTTCAAATATGGAATATATAAAACACAAATAGCTCTGATTTTTTTTTATTATTCTGAATTTGGTATGAAATAAGAACAAATTGCGGTTTTTACAAAATATCTTCAAATAGAATAGATCAACCACAATATAATCTCTCAATAGTGAATCAAATATATTATCACTTGTTCAGATGATTACAATTATAGTTTTATCTTATGCATATAAAGAATGTGAAAATACAGTCTTGAAAAACTTGGGCTCTTGCAAATCTAGGAATAAATCTGGTTCTTATCCGTCTCGGGTTACTGTGTCGACACACAGTCACTGTCATTGGTTGATATCTCACTGACTTCGGTCACTGTCGGTCGGCTCTCTGCCGATGTCGGTCTTCAGTCAACTGATGTCGGTCACTGGGGTGCCGATGTCGGTTCCTGTGTCCTCTGCGGCGTTGTTCTGGCCTGCTGCCAAACTGTACAGCATTACACAGATCGATACAGTTCCGTACTGAAGCAAGGTAATATGGGGTGGCCCTATATTATGGATCCTTGATCTGAAAACCTCTATCTGTATAATTATTTGAATCAAAAACTAAATAAGAAATACCTAAAATTCTTTGATAACTTATGTGTGAAGTTATCTCTCAAATCTGTACCTCTATGATAACTTCTGTATGAAGCTATCTCTCAATTTGGCAATAAATCAGCTGATATCTCACAGCCTCTAAATCGCACACAATGAAGATTTGACATTCTCCACTGCAATGGAATCTTGGAACCCTTGGCTCAGTCTTCACAAAATAATTCTTCAAAATCAATAATCAATAATCAATGGCTAATCAATAATGGCCTCCATGAGAACCCTTATACCCTCAAAAATATATGCTTACCCTAATTAGGGTTTTCTTAAATTAGAATTAGGGTTTCTAAATTAAAATTAGACTAAATAATTAATATTTGATTAAATCAATCAAATATTAATATCTCCCTCAATACATGTCCAATCGAGCCCAAATGAAAGCTGACTAGAAAAATTTTGCTAAACGAAGCCACGCCAATCTCCATCAAGATCCTCTAACCATCCTATCAGCCTACGAGGGTCGCATAATAGGCTAACCATGAACTCAGAACATGTCAACTAAAAAGGGGACATGACACTAGGGACCCCCATATCTCCTCTTCATCCTTAGGTATGCCTATAAAATCACACTAGATGGATATTAGATCATTATCATATCTCATAATATCTATCTATATCTCTGTACTACTAAATAAAAAATTAAAAAATAATTTAACCATCTTCTATGTCTCATTTCCTATGATATCATCATCCTTGTGATCATCAAGTATAATCTCCCCATTTGTGTGGCCTCCTAGCACCTTCTCGGTAGGTTTCCTCCTTAGATTGAACTCACTTGTCATGGCTCATGTCCATCTCAAACTTCATCTAAGTGGTATCCCTATCATCTCCTCTAGCTCATTTATGGGGTCATCTAGGATGTCTATAGTTTCCACTCTCTCTTATCTCTATCACCACCATGTCCTCAATGGCCACTACTTATCTCATTTTTGGGATGGTGATGGTACATATAGTATCTCTACCTCTTCCACCTCCTAATATACCACTCATCATGCCCAATGAGTCCATGGTCAATCCTGATGTGGCCTTAGTGTCAACCTCATTATTAATGGTCTGAGTCCTCTCCTCCTTCGTAGCTCCCTCACATGTTGAGCTCACTATTCGAGCATCATTATCAATGTCACTAGATGAGGTAAGCCCATTTATCTTGATACCCATGTCATTAGATGTGGCTATCTCTACCATGTATAGTGTTCGATCACCTCTCTCCTCTCTATTGCTCATGAAACTATGTGCCAACTCACTCATATAGTTTTTATGTGGCCATATGATTACCACATAATATCTACACATCTCACTGACTGTAGAATTGGCATGTGGATCATGGTTCATTCTACATATTCCTCTCTCCATATCCACACTCAAGGTATCCCATCATCGACTGTATGGGGCAACCCATCTGGTTGATACATGGGAAATCTCTCATATATCTATGATATCAATAATATAATTGATCCCAGAGTCTTTTAACCTCTAACCATCATCTTGAATAGATCATGTATGATCTATACCTAGATAATAGAGCCTAGATCATATAATTCTTGCTCTTCTAACATCATCCTACTCATGGCTACCACATATAGTGGTACCTTATCATCTAACTTGTGACAAAGCACCTATTATGTCATAAGGCCTATCACCACTTTCCAGAGGCCCATGATCTATGATGTATACACATCATCCATACTAACTCTCTATCCTCTTAATATCATCTTTGAGCTTGTATCCCACATAGTTAAGGCTCTCTTCTCCTCTAATTTATCTGGTATCATTGTAGTCACTAGTGCTCCTACTATGGGTAGCTCAAGGATGGCATGGACATCCTCTAGTGTGATGGCCACCTCTATCACATCCCAATTCACCTACCATCTAAATGTGTTAGTCAATCATTCTTGGCATCCTAAGAACATGACTAATAGGTCAACACTGAGGGATATTTGACACATATCATCTATACCTCCTAGACCCATAGTTACTAGTCTAGCTTGATCTCCATCTGATAATCTATCCAAAAAATCTAGCAACCAAGACACATCCACAAACCTCCAAAATCTTGGTCATCTCTATAACCAAGAAACAACAAAAGATGTACTAGTTCCTCCATGTATAATCACAATACATTCTTTATATAAATAATTTTTATAATGTTAATTAAAAACTAGCCTAATTACTTTTACTTTTTCATTTTCTTTATTTTATCTTATTTCTAGCTTACTTGGTCCCTATTTCCCACTGTTGGCCATTTTAGGCCATTCCAACCCTCTTTTATCTTTTTGTATGCTTTTCCATGCTTATTTTAGCTCTTTGGTCAACTTAGTTTGACCAAAATTTCCTTATTTTTGTCATTGTTGACTTTAAATTCTAAATCAACCCTCTTATCTTCCCCTCTCTAGTCTTGAACTTTCATTTTAGCCCTTACAGACTAGTGAATCGCTCCATTCTAGATTTTTAGTCTACAAATTACATTAGGCTAACCCATACTTACTAGGTCTACCATATGGATTATGCCCTATTTCATCCTACTAGGTTGACCTAGTTGACCTAGTATATTATGTGCACTAACCCAGCACATTTTTCTCAAAATGTGCATTTCACTTATTTTCTTCCTAAACCCTTCAAACCCATTTCCCATATTCTTCTACCCTTAGAATCTAACTTGATTAATTTTGACATGTACAAATGCTTAAAATCATATTTTATCAAAAATTCACTTAATTCAATACAAATTTCAAAAATTAGTTTGAGATCCATAGTTACATACTTGTAGAGCACCTGTTATCGCCTCTGGGTCTCATCCTCATTTAGCATGTCATCCTCCCACCATCCTAGCCTTGTTTATTCTCAGAGATCTCTTTTCTCTCTCTTTCATAATTCAAAATACAAAATTAATTCTCTTTTTCCTTATTTAAAACACTTTTTAGCAACTCAATTCTTTCATTTGTTTTTAGGCAAATTCCTTGTTTTTCCTCTATCTTTGTTTCTACTCATCCATTTTGTAAACTATAAAATGCATTAGAATCATGATGATTTAAACATAATTTTCCAATATCATATCTCTATCTTCCAATTTTTTTTAGTTTTAGCTATTTTTGCACTAACTTCTACAGGTTCGCTTAGTGTACTATACATTGGACACCTTCATTTCTTCTAATCTACTTCTTTATCTATAGCACTAAGGTAAGTTAAAGGTATGTGTTTTTCAATTATATCCTTTCATTTATCTTATTTGTTTCTTACTACACCATACTTAGTATCAACATTATGTGTTATCATGTTCTATTCTAAAGCACCATCCTGTGTTGCACTTACGTGACACTGATGAGCTTTGATTGGGGCATATGTGTACACATAATATTTCAAAAACATTATCACTCATTTAAACTTCATATCTTGTAGGAACCTATCGATTCTAAATATTTTTGAGTGCATGCCTTAAGGGGTGCACCAAGAAAGGGGTGGGTAGACCATTGGTGCTTTGTAATATTGTTGTTCCTTTTTCCACTTACCATCCACATATTAGCCTCTTGAAACCATTGAACCCAAACTTATTCTTCTTAGTTCTATATTTTCCTAGCATTTCCTATGTTTTATCCCTCATTTATTACCTTATCACCCTTTTGACTTGTTAGTTGTACTAGGTCCACTAGGTCAACCTAGTATAGTTTATAGACTTTCTCTCTCTTTTGGTTTGTTGGCCTCTTGGCCGACCTAGCACAAACCTAGTGAGTTAGACTTGAAAACACACTAGGTTGATCAAGTTGACCTAGTGCAATAGACATACCCAAATGATTTTAAGGTAAGATAATACTATGTATACAAGGCCATTTACCACCATTTATAAGAGAGAATAATTAAGTGAAGAAGTATGAACAAACATCTATCTATTGACTATTCTACTTGGGGAATAAAGCTTTAGGGCTTAATACTTTCTTTGGAGATTTGATCTCATCTTGTGGATAAGTATTGTGGATGATTGGATAGGTTGTATATCCTAGATATGATTTATTTGAGTTATCCTTATGTATCATTACAATCTCTTGTGAATCACCTTGGCCAAGGTGGATATTGAGGCTCGACGGGTTCATCTTCAAAGGTAATTATTCGTAACTTTATTCTACCTTTGTAAGAGTAGATAGATAGTGAATTTTTATTCTTCTCTTTCATGTATTAGGATTCTATAGACATTGATGTTAGTATATGTCTCCTATACATGTTTAGTTTAGTTATTTATTTATTTTATTTCTAACCCTGACTTTGTGTTACAAGCTTTGGTGTGCACAAGATTATATTTGCTTTTCTTGTTATTAGATTAGTGAAATAATAAATCATAGGCTCTTTTAGAGTTATTGTTTGATTATGTTATACTATAGTCTTTAGAACCCTACCTCACACAGTGTGTTGTGATAAGTGATCCCCTAATCAGCTCTAATGGATCGTCACATTGGTCAAGCTCTCGTTAAACAATTGTATGCAGACAATCAGAAGTGTAGGTGTGTTCTATCTTATCCAATCCAAGATTGATTTATGGACATGATGAATTTTTGATTGCATAAACATTCCTATTATATATAATTTTTAGAGAGAACAAGTGAGTTATCAAAGTGTCATGTTGGAATATGTTCCTACAAAAGAATAATTTACAGATATAATGACTAAAACATTAACAAAAATAACATTTAAATATCTAAGACAAAGCTTGGGCGTCATCCACTTACCTATAAATAATTATAATGTCATCAGTTAAGGGGCATAAACAATTTCATAAGCTTGCTCTAGAGGTTTTTGATGGAAAGCTTCAAGAAACTCATTCAGGGACTTTGGACCTAAAAGTAAAATCTAGTCAAAATTTTATGCCTAGTTTGATAGGTCAAATCATGAAGTATGAAGGTGAGGTTGATATGGGGTGTGGAGAGGACTTTCTCAAGTGTATTCCAATTGGTTTCATGTGCTAGTTTATTCAAAGATTCAATGATGTATATTTTTTCCATATGACCACTTTGGTCAATGTTCACTACCTAATGAGTGCTAATCTTGCAAATTTGATGCTTTTGAGGTCTAAGAAGATAACTAAGTGTGTGTTAGATAGTGGATCCTAATATTATTATAATTTATAGTTCTTGATAGGGTGTGTGTGTGGGGGGGAACACCCCCCCCCCCACTATGGTTACCATGGGGGTCTAGGGGGTGATAACCTATTTAGAAGCCCCTCGGTAGGGGTTTGGGGGTAGTGCCCCCAAAGAAAAATTTAGTTTAAAATGCATTGTAAAATATTTTAATTTGAATTTAAATCTATACCATTCACTATTAGGTTATATATATAATGGTATAAATTATGTTTATGCATTTTTTCCATATATGTAACCCTCCTTTTGATATGAGGGCATTGTAATTATGACATGTTGTATGTGAGTGAAGAGGAGATTGTAGTGGATGTATTTAAAGTTTTATCCCTTAATTTTATTATAATAAATAAAGATAAGAATTGGATATTTCTATGTGGACGTATCCCATATTGGGTGAACCATATTAAGAGTTGTGTTTATCTTGTACTATGTTTTTTGCATTTTAGTTCTGTCTTTATTTCATTAATATTGCTTTGTGTTATATATTCCTAACAGTGTGGAATCTAGTTTAATTTGTTGTGTCTAGGTGAAATAAGTGATATGGATATGTCAAAAGGATAAGTTGATCAATATAAGGTGTTTTGGTATAGTGACTCCTGTGTACATAAGGTCTGTAGGCACAAAATGATTAGTTCTGGGTTTCAAATAAAGATTGGTGAATATTCAAGATAACTTTGATGCATATAAAGGTGCGTTAACCTCATTTAGGTATGCTCCAAGTGGTTTTAGGGTTTGAAGTTTTCTTAAAGATACGATAAATATTTTTTATGCCTCTTGAGTATCATAGTCTATGCATAAGGACTCAGAGGCTAAAAACCATTTCATGGCTATATGGGTTCCCATAAGATTCTAACCTCAAAATTTGATCCATAAGTGTGCATTGATGACCTCAAGGTGTGAGAGAAGTTTTAGAAGTTGGAATTGACTAGAAGGTGGTAAGTTGACCCTGTTTGTTTTTTATGCCCTAGTTTTTTCACCATGTGAGTTGGTAACCTTCCCAATAGATTTGATACTTTAGGGTACTTAATCCATTGAAATGGTCAAAAGGGTGCTAAAAAAGTGTTTTAAATTCATTTATAGGTGTGTAGTTTGTCCTATGGTTATGGATTTATGCAAATGGAGGGTTAATTTATAGGTCTATTTATGAATGAGCTATGGTGCAGAGGAAGATTTGGTTGATTATTTTGGCATGAATGAGAAGGCATATGAGATTAATATATATATGAAATTTCAATCCATGAAAGTGTATACATAGAAAGTTATGGGATCTATAGGGTTTAGGTAGGGCTATTGGGCCTCTAGGTAAGGATAGTATGAAGAAATGAACTTTTTGGTCATTTTATACAAAAAACCAAGGTATTATTATTCTCATATGATTTTTTCATTACATTTTGAACATATTTGATGTTTTTATAAGTGGCTTGAACATCTTTTGGAGATCATGGTGTTGACTTATGAGAGAAAATTTGAAGGCAATTATGAAATTTTATCATGGTTAGAGATGGTTTGAAGGTGTTCAAGAGGATCCTAAGCTCAAGAGACTTAGGGGGATTCCATATAAATTTTATTAATTTTTTATCACTCCCATTTGATTGGTATTGTGTGTTTCTTCTTCATATAGTATGGCATGGTCAAGATGGTGTGTTATCAATGAGCAAGACTTTAAAGATCTGGTAAGGAATGGTATACACAATGATAAGGGGAGTTTATATAGCATCATAGCAGTTCTATTATTTGTGTTTTATTTCAAACCATTTAAAAAAAATTCATGTCCTCAATATTATCAAGTAAGCCCACTTTTTCATTATGTCAAAGGGGGAGAAAGTGTTTGCAGAGGAAGTAGGAGTATTGGTATAGTCTTGTTTTGATGTTGACATCAATGACAAAGTGGGAGATTGTTAAGGTGTTTTCAATGATTTATCCAAGGTGTGAAATAATGTATATGAGGTGGAAAATATTTTTCATGAGGTGTCTTGTGTACTAGAAGGGCAATGACAAAGTGTGCCATATTACTCGTGCATGGAGCCTACAGTATTTGATTGGTTAGGCAAGGTGATGGATGTTGGTGATGTATTGATCATGTTTGAGGGGTCATATGAATATTTAAGATTGATTGTGTCACTTTTTTAAGTCAAATTAATTCATTGGAATATCCTTGTGAATGTCTAAGCTAGCCTAACCACTTTGACATATCTTCCTGAGTAAGCAAATTGATGACGTTCACATTAGAACTTGTGAAGGTGTCAGAGGAAAATAATCACATAGGTTTGTTGAGGTTTGTTCCTAGTTCACGTGTTTCAAATTTTAGGTCTTGAAATTAATCATATAAAAAGTTATGAAGGTTAAAATATTATCTCCCAAGCATATTTGTCTATTTTCCATATAACCAAATTTGCATTAAAAAGTGATCGTTGGAATTCAAATATTTGAATTTATAAAGGAAAACTAGTCTTAACTATTTTAGATATAAATTTTGATTTGAGATGAATTTTATGGTGGTATAAAAATAAAAATGGTAGATAAATCCAAGCTAAATCTATGAAATATAATTTTGTGGTTTTATTGATACTACACCTACATTTATTATGGTCCAAATTTGACTGAGGGTTTGATCATCTTCTGTAAGTGACCCAAGAAGGTTGTTTTATTTTTTATTGATGGTGTTTTGATGTTTCAAGGTGAATTATAAATTGGATAGTGTTTTAGACTAACTTAGTATAATATAAATGGATTTTTTAAGTTTTACCAATCCATATTTAGTATAAACAATTGTTTACAAGTTGACTGTTTGTTTGTTCATGGTATTTTTCATGTACAAGGCAAAATATTGATAGGTTTTGCATATATAGAGGTGAGTAGGGATGAATGTAATAACCTTAGGGTGTCTTAGGGGTTATATGGAGAGGAAATATGTGCTTATAAGTGGTTTAGAGTTCATTTTTTTCTTGGTGGAGTGTCAAAGAGATGAATAGGTTTCTACGAGACCTATAAGGGATACTAAGGTCTAATTGAAAGGTGTATCTGCTAAAATGTGACCTATGGATTCTATGATCAAACTATGAAGGTGGTATTAAGTTATTAATGAATGGGATAGAAGCCTTAATAATTCAAGAAAGTGTTAAAGGTAAAATCATTGGGGGTGAATTAGTGATGCAAGATATTTCAACTTCAATTCCAATCCTTCAAACATTTAAGCATTTAATACAACCATTCATGAAGAGTAAAAGATATTTATAGAAATTAACAATGAATATAATTCAAGATCACACACAAAACATAATATCTATGTGGAAAATCCTATTGAGAAATAAAACCCACTCTCAAGCCTAAAAAAACATGAATACATGTTCTATAAGATGATCAAAAACATGATATTGGTCAAGTCTTTTTGACTCAAATTTAGTGAAACAAATATTTCATAAGGATCACCTTCCCCTAAAATAATCAAGTCATTTTCACCACTTAATGGTGAATTCCTTTTGACTAGCTTTAGTGAAACACTTATTTCATAAGGAACACCTACCCCTAAGATGATCAAGTCCTTGTGACCACCTTCAATATTCAAACCTACAACATCACTATCTTTGACATTATAAATATGACGTACATGTCATACACATAGTCATAAACCTACTTTTATCTAAAACCCATCCATTGGGCACACACCCTTTCTTTTGCTCCACAATTCTCACACACACCTCTTCTCTTAGGTTTCATACATCTATTCCACTAGCCTAGAAACCATCACATTTGTTTTCACCTTTTATATATTCTTCATGATTAATTATGATAAAACCTTAATTTTCAGATACAACACATACCTTCACCTTTAAGGAATCTAACATGGGTCACTTTTAAGCACAACCCTCTTTCAAATAGGCCTAAGTCACCTTTTAGGTCTCATGAAGACCAATTCACCTTTTAAACACTTATATGAGAAAACTAAGAACACAATAATAATTTTAAGTACATGTACCCATGAAAGACACTCTATATGTCCTCCTTAAATGATAACAACCATCACAACACCCTTATGCTAAAGGTTAATTTACTCAAACAACATTCTGTACACACAATCACCATGAAGAACACACAGTCACCTTCTAAGCCTTTATTCATACTAAATATGGATTGATCAAACCTAAAAAATCCATACAAATGGGTCTCAAGGAGTTTACAATTATCTCATCTCAAAACATTGAAATACCATTAAGAATAACTCAATTATCCTTCTTGAATTACTTATAGAGCATGAAAAAAAATGTATTCAACTTTGGAGATCAATAATTTTTATTGTACAAATATTTATCCCTTCAAATGAATATTTCCAAATGTACCTTGAAGTCATCTACAACTTTTCTATTTACTGCAACATCAAATTATACATAGATCAAAACTTATAGCTAAAAATCCAAGCACTAGTCTTTCCTTTTTTAAATTCAAATATTTAAATCCAAATGGTCATAGTTAAACCTCAAACACTATGTCAACATCTTGTGTCCTCACATATTTAGATCAAATACACACCAATGATCTTTTTTATAAGTATCTTGAACTTTAACTCTAGAAAACTATTAAACATTGAACATTTTGAACTCATCTTGTGCACCCTTACAATATTGACTAAATGTGCATTGTTGTTCTTTACAGATCAACATGGTCCTTACATTGTAGTGCTCATCATTAGATATTGCTTAAAACTACCAAGATTATGAAACTTGGTACACTCACATGAATTATGATCAAATTAATGATAGGCCATGCACTTGGACCCCTTGGTAGTCTCACGTGATTTTTTGATTCTTTGACTTATCCCACACCATTGATCTCTATCAATATGATCCATCGCTCACCATTGATCTTCTGTTAGACTAGAGAGCTTATGACACTTGTCACCTACACATGAAAACTTTGACATGTTGAATTTATGCATGATTTTGATCTCAATATGTATGATTAAGTTATCACCATTTATATTTTATACCAATGACCTCAGTCTTTGATGTGTTTAAACTTGATGGTCTTTGACCCATCATAGTTTTCTAGAGAAACTTTGAAGCTTTATAACTTGAGCTAGACAACTCTTCAAGTCTCCAAATTTTTAGGGTATCTTCTTGGAATTATAGACAACATATTTATGTAAACATTTAACCATTATTGACTTTTTCATACTTGAATTAATTTTAAAAACATACTAGTTCATACATATCTGCATGACATGTAGTGACAATGTGGCTAATTATGGAAACTACTACAATTTACCTAGAAGACCAACTTTGAACCTTAATAACTTTTATTGTGAGTAATCACATGAAATAAAATTTAGAATAGGATAAATTGGGAATAATGTGAAAACACCCATATAACCAACTCCCCTTGAATCATCCATAGATGGTAAAGGTGATGTTAGTAAACTACCTCCTCAAATTTTTCTGCCATAAAACCAACTATGCCAAGATGAACATAATGAAGAACCAAATGAATACCATGTATTTTAATAATGTCTCCAATCATACTTTAACTATTATAGGACCATTACACATGATCAATACTTCAAACCCATACCTAATCATGCCAAACTAAAGATCAACCAAGCCTACTTCAATTATACTAGAACAAGCACACTACACACATTGTCATTAAGACTTAGAATATAAAGACACTTCATCCACTCACCTAGACACCTCCATGACATAACTAAAAACTCTCCAACAATATCCCCCTTTGTCATTAATGTCAACACCCATCATATAACTCACCTTCCTTCTCTCTCTTCAATCACTCTCATAATAGGAACCTTCTCCCCCTTTGACACAATGACAAAGTGGGCACAAACTGCTCTTGAGGACTTGAAAATAACAATAACAGGAGAGAACCACCTTATAAATATGATACAAATTCCCATTTACCTTGATCCTACCTCTTAATTGCCTTGACAACTTCCTCATGTTACATGCCAACACTCTTTTCAACTAAACACTACAACCAATGAAGAAAAAACTCACAAAAACACTAACATCTGATGGAAATCACCAAGAAACATATGATAGGGACTCCCTCTAAGATATATAAGCCATTTCACCTCTTGAGCATCTTCAGATCTTTACATACCATGAAGAACTACCACATAAGTTTACTAGCCTTCTCTTTCAAGCCAACTCAAGGACCACCAATAGAACTCCATGTCACTCACCAAAAATGAAACATGCTCAAAACCAACTTGAGAACTTACCTTGAAACACTTAGGAGTTGATCTATTGGAAACACTAAGAAAAAACATCAAATCATCACACTAGGCCTGTCTAGAGTCCTTATAGCCCTACCTAAAGCTTGTAGAGCCCAAAACTCTTAGTAAACATAATTTCAAGACCTAAAAATTCTTATCTATATCACTTTCATATGCCCCCTTAATCAAACCAATTAGAATCACCTGTCTCATCCTCTACAATATACTTCCTTCATAAACATACTAGCCAATTAAGCCTCCATCTTGGTAAAAAAATGAATAATTTAAAAACCACAAACCTTCAGATCTATGTGAAGCTTTATTTTACTACCAATTTCACCCATTAAATATATAAGAATCCTTAGACCTCAACTCATAATTCAAACCACTTTTATAGCATAGCCTAAAACTCTAGAATCTCAAAACAAACATGGTCAACAAACCTCCTTCTAGTCAATTCCCACCTCTGAAACTTATTCCAAACCTAAAGACAACCATCACACACTTCTAGACCAATATTTGATACTTCACACCTTTGGGAACCTTGAATTCATATACCATGGATTTAATCGACAATAATAAAGATAAACCTAGGATCACACAAAAACCTCCAAAAGGCACAAATAGGATCATCAAGACACAAAACCACATGTAACACATCAAAAATAAGTGCGTAGACATTTTTTAGCATAAAAATCTTCTTGACATTCCATCAATCTCATTATTCCACCTAAAAACACCCATTCTGATCTTGTAAACACTACATACACAACAAAAACACCTTATGACATCATTTTGATCTCATCAAATCACTTCTCCCATCTTGGCACACAAAATCCAATTGGAAATGCTCATCTCTTACCTTTTAGGACCTTTTGAATAAAACCACAACAATATTTTCTTCTCCACTAAAAAGAATCTCTTCAAGAAGCATATTTAAAAACCTCCTCTATACTACAATGCTTTAAACAAGGTAAAGCCAAAAGTGACCCACATCTCCTCAATAAATACTAGAATCTATTTATAGCTATAAGACTTATTGATCTTGTTATCCTTAGTCTAAACTTCACAACTTGTTCCTTTTTACATTAATCACTTTTTCTTCTATGGTATGATATACAACATTTGGAGTAACTATGGAATCTTGACATACCTTGATTACTGAAGTAGCTTCTTTACATTACAGAACATCACCTTTAGACCTTGATAACATAACAACCAATCTTGAAACTTGTTCACACACATCAAGTTTATCATTAGCATCAAACCATATCTCACAACTAGCCTCAACTAGAACCTTGGTCTTCTTCTTGAGTTTGGTCTCTTCATTCACAACATAAACAAACAATGAAAGATCTTGGCACTTTTCAACTTTTGTAGCATTATCCACTATATAAAATAGAATACTTGGACTTTCAGACTCATTATGACTCACACTTACCACCTTTAGTTTTCATGAGTTAAATTGACTTCTTTCTTGCATTCTAGGAGACTAATTAAACCTATTCTATCTTGTAGGCCTTTGCTTTTAGAATCTAGTAATGTGACTCTATGTTGATAATTGAAGCATATTATACCTTTTTCAATAAGTTTATCCTTATTTAGACAATGCTTAACAAAATGTCTCTCATCAAGATAAATGAAACACTTAAATTTGTTCATAACTTTTGACTGATGACCCCCATCATAGTTCTATGCAAACCCATTTCTAATAGGTCTCTTACCTTTTCTATCTCTATGTCCAAACTGATTACATATATAAAATAACCATTGAAAAATTTATACCTCATGGAATTTGGTTATCTAATTTTATTTGTCTTCATTATGCCAACATCTTCATTCCTTGACTAATTTTTGACCTTCAAGGTTTGATTTGCACTAGTCTTTATTATAATCTAAAAAGATGAATAACCCAAAAAATTAGTGTAAATGAATAGATATTAAACTATGAAATCAAATGATACAAGATCAAAATAACAACATATATTTAGTCTCCACGAGAGTAATGTAAATGATCCAAAAGCAAAATAACATTATGAGGACATAAAATCAAGATGAGAAATACAAACTAGGTAGCATGTTTAAATAGAAAAGAGAGAGGGAGGACGTGCAAACACCAACCAATAATATTATGACACCTCATATCCTACACACCTGGTTAAACATTCTTTATTAACCTAATCAAGATTAATAAAAGGTGTAGACAAAACCCAGTGGGAAAAATACCTACACCAACACCCCCACTAAGTGCAGCTTAGGTGGGTGAAAGATGGGTCCCGACCACTAAAGCTTGATGAGGTACCCATGTACATAGAATCCACCCCAAAAAAGAAGTATCCCCCCTCCACAAAATAAAAGTATCCCCCATATAATATAGAGAGAAAGATGGAAGGAGCTAAGAATCCCCCTCAAAATATGAGATCCTCCTATAGTGATAATAGACACTTGACACTAAATGCTAAAGATGATCCAATTACATCGAACAACATTCCTCATCTTAGGAAGAAATAAAACTATATAAGAGTGAAAAAAATCTCCCCATTCCAAAATATGAGAGAAGAAAGATCAACAAATTTGCCTC
Source organism: Torreya grandis (assembly GCA_037957365.1). Taxonomy (NCBI): domain Eukaryota; kingdom Viridiplantae; phylum Streptophyta; class Pinopsida; order Cupressales; family Taxaceae; genus Torreya; species Torreya grandis. Next base: position 4,872,945 of record JARHVA010000460.1, on the reverse strand, counting down.
TAAAAACTTCTCAAATGTCACCATGTCCATAGATGAAGATGCCACAATCCAAATAGGTACATACCTAATCAAAGAAGTAGGTGATAAAATAGGATCATGTATAAATAGCTGATGAACAAGATCCAAAGATGATTATGATGTGACAATAGTTGTGATGAGACTATCATCAAACAAGAGAGATAAACCCTCAAATGTGTCCTCCATGTTTTCAATATGATTTTCCACAAATAATTATGAAACACCTGTCAAGAAATCATCACTTAATGTTGAAACTAAAAGAATATGTATGTCTGAATAAAAAGAATCATTGAAAGCTCTCGATGAAGTAACTCTGAACTCTAAAGTAACAACAAATGAATGAGTATGCAAAGTATCCTCAGTAATAGATGGGGTGTCAATGTATGTCAACCAAATAAATTGATCATCCAATGAGGATGTGTACACAAAAGAAGAGGCATCATGAATCTCAGTAGGTGCTTGGTCATCCAAGAAAGCATCACTATTAGATGAATATTTAATGTCTCCATACAACTATTGGATGATGGTCCATATAGTGAAAGGGCATTGAGTATGATCAATATGATGCATAATATCCTCAAATATAGTTAGACATATTAGGTCATAAACTATGTTATTATTTTTAAACCATGCATTCTTCTATTCATAGTTAGTTGGTTCAGGAATAAGCCCTAGGAGATAGGGTAGTAGATCTTGCTCTAGGCAATGATTCTTTATCCTTTACTTCTAAGACAAATAATTCTCTGAAGCTAGCCTTATAATAGATTTATGGAATTTATTATTAATATCCATGATGAAACCCCAAAAGTGGAACATTTTCTTGGTTAATTATTATAATTAACTCCATTAAATGTATTTACCATGATGCAAAAATCATGTTTGAAAAAGAGAAGATGTGCGGACAAGAACCAACACAATGACAACCCCCATTTTCACTAGTCAGGTACCCCCCCACCAAATGTTGGCACTTTATAATTCAATGTGTTTTAAAATTAAAATGGGCCATCTATGTGGGAAATTGAAAAATACACACTTTTTCAAAATATGGTACTCAATTTTGAGCTACCATTTACAAGATATTAACAAAATAAATTCTTGTCAATAGCTCAATTTTTATAAAAAATTGCACTAAATGATTAAAATATGCTTGATGCTAAGGGGTTACCTAGCCTTCCAACCACTCATTAGAATCAACACTAAAGCATGGATCTCATCACATCAACACAAATTAAAAACCACTTGGCCTAATCACCCCTACATGTGTTTTTTTGAAAAAGCCTTTTTGAAGGGATTTTAATTGAAAATATCCAAAGCTATTTAAATAAAATAAAAAACATGCTTAAATTTCTAATTATTTTAGGGAATTTAGGTTTAAAATTGAATTTTTAAAAGATAAATTAGACTATATAACACCACTAATGGAGGTCACAAGTCTACAAATTAGAAATACTCCATGCTCAGACCCTTAACACACATAGTAAGAAGAGTGGTATATGCAACATGCAGGGGTGGCATTTGGTAGTAGGACACTGAGGAAGGAAGGACATAGATAACCAAGTGAATTCTCTTAATAATTTATCTCCAAACTGTACTAGTCACATATATTTTGATAGAAATAACACAAATTTATAGCAGAAGTAGGTGCAGTGGCTTTTGAGATCTGGTTTTAGATGGTAGGAAGAGAAACTAGACAATAAAATTTTAGCATGTTATGCATCTATAAATCCACTATCATTACTTCATTACCTTCCACAACAAGTATTCCATACGCTATGTAGCTATCACTTATAACTATTTCATTGCCAAGCCTGACACCTTCAGTTATGGATATCTCACTGCCAAGCCAGGAAACAAAGGAAACTCAATGCCCAACCAACAATAAAGGAAACTCAACAAAGAAATAAAATATCTAGCACCTTTTTATTATGAATATCTCAATTAATTATATAAAATTATGCAAATTATTTAGATTAAGATCTTCAAGAAGAAAAAAAGAAGATAGATATGATAACTCAGAAAATCCAGTGCCAAAGAGGAAAAAACTAAGATTTCAACACAACACCCAAAAAATGATGCTATAATAGGTCTCTTCCCCATTCCACTTCCCACACAACTATCTTTGAAAGATCTCCATGCTGAATAAAATGATTCCAAATTATATAACTCCAAGCTAGTAGCTCCTAAGCAATTGTAGATCAACACTTTACTTCCACACTAGGCTCTTTGTAGATCTAGTTTTCAACACAATAGATCAAAGAAAAAATGCCATATTAGATTCACTGTATTAGATCATATATTAATGCCAAAAAAATGATGCAACCTCTAAAAATCCAATGTATATCATATAAAACTAATGCAAAAGTAAGGAAATACAAAAATCTAATGCAGGTAAGCCAAAACACAATGCAGTTGTTGTTCTTCCACCTTCCACATAGATCTAAAATGCTAAATGATAGTCTTGGGTAGAGTTAAATGCTATGCAAGGAAAAAATTTCTGAAAAAAGGATTTCATTGTGCATAATAATAATGTTATATCTCAGATAAAATATTATACACCAAAGTTGGATCTTTGTTATCTCTCTCTTCAATGTCAAAACCTCTATAGCTTCAATGCCAAGATCTAGAATAATAAATCTGAATGATAAAACCTCATTTATAAATTTTTCACATAATCTCAAAATATAATGAAATGAAAGTCATTTATGAATTTTTTGAACCTCCTAGATGCATTGGAATAGACAAAAAAGATTCCAATATAACCAAAATGTTGTAACCAACCAAATTCAAAAAATACAAATATGTTAAATTCTAGGGATAAAAACTTTCCATCAAACTTTTTTGATTCTCCATATCATTCGAGATGCAAGATAAGAGAATATTGGGTATTTGGAAAACCTAAAACAATATTATTATTCCCTCCAAATCTCTCAAATATAAAAAACAAAATCTATTCTTGCACATAGAACCACTCTGATACCATGTTATAATCTGAAAAGATGAATAACACAGGAAATTAGTGAAAACAAATAGATATTAATATATGAAAGAAAATGATATAAGATAAAAATAACAACATAGATTTAGTCTCTATAAGAATAATTAAAACAATCCAAAAGCAAAATATCATTATGAGGATGCAAAATCAAGATGTGAAATACAAGTTAGGTAGCATGTTTAAATAGAAAAGAGATAGGGAAGAGGTGGAAACACCAACCAATAGGAATATGACACCTCATAACCTATTCACCTAATTAAACATGATTTATTAACCTAAGTAAGATTAATAAAAGGTGTAGACAAAACCCATTGGGAAAAAGGCCTACACCAGTAGTCTTCATCTTGTCTTGAGTTGTATTTTTTGATTTTTCTTTGTATCTAAGACCCATTATATCACTTACATGCTTTTGACCACTCATAATATTTTCTAGATCACTTGATCTTTCTTCAAATATCATAAATTATTTCATCTTACAAGGTGTCTTCTCTAGTTTAACTTTTAATTACTCATTTTCAATTACATACATTAAACATTCATCTTCTTTAGCTTTCAAGCTTGTAGACATGATTTCTAATTAAAAATTGAGATTCTTGACTATATCTTCATGTTCTTTGGTTTCTTCATTCATTCTTGCCACAAACACACTGAATTGTTCTTCATAGTCCTTTTTTTGAGACTTCATCTTCTTATTAATATTATTCTCAATCTTCAATTCTTTAATAACATTCATCAATTTAGTCTCATAGTCCACCTCATTTTTATCATCATTTGAGTTCACTCCAAGTAGAATCCTTTTGATATGAGCAACTTCCTTCCTCAGCCATGAAGAGGGATTTATTTTCAACTAGACCATCATCTTCATGATCATACTCTGAGTCATTGTCATCACTATCATCTGATGAGGTGTAATCTTCTTTGGTGTAGAGACTCTTCTTATCCTTGAATTACTTCTTGTTGTCATACATTCTAAATCCCTTCTTGCTTTTATTAGACTTGTATGTCTTCTTATCTTCATCTTGGCCATCACCATTATCTTCATCACCATTCTTATTATTCTTATTAGGGGACTTATTAGCAAAATGTCCTACCTCTCCACAATTGAAGCATTTAAAAGGTAGTGTATCCTTATAATTGCCTGACCTTGTTTTAAATTTCCTTGTAAACAAAGCAATTAGTTCATGTTCATTAATATCAGATGTGTCATATTCCTTTAGTTTCATACCTTGGAACTTATTATTTGACTTCATTTCTTTCTTGAATGTTTATTCTTTATTTGGTGGTTTATCATCATCAAATATCATCTTATAGGTAGTAATAATGCCATGCAATTCATCCATATTCAACCAAGTAAGATCATGACTTTATTCTACAATAAAATATTTAGAATCAAAATTGAGAGAGAGACCTTAATAACTTTTGAACTATATTAACTTATTCAAGATTCTCTCCAAGAGCTCCGATGATGTTCATAATCTCATCAACTCTCTGTAGAAAGGTTGCCAAAGAATCTTCTTCTTTCATCTTAAGACTCTCAAATTATCTTTGATGAGCCTACAACTTTGACAACTTAACCTTTTAATCTTCTTCATAAAATTATCTTAAATTTGTCCCACATTTCCTTAACAGATGTGCAATGTATTAACTTTGTGTATTGAGTCTCTTAAAGACCACAAGTGATAGCATTCATTACCTTAGAATTGTTCTCAAACAACTTCTTATTTGTAGCACTAGATGGAGGAATAGTAGGTGCAAAATAACCATCCATAATATATTACCAAGTGTCAAACCATAAGGACATGATGTAGGTACTCATCCTCACACTCCAAAAAGCATAATTGAATCCATTAAACATTGGTTCTTTCTTAGTGTAAAAACCTTCTTGCATTTGATGCCTACCCATACTATACCTTAGATCTCCTTCAAGATGTCAAGCCTTTACCAAAGAACCTACTCTGATAACAATTGTTAGAGGTACAATCACTAGGGGCATGAATTAGTGATGCAAGATATTTTAACTTCAATTCCAATCTTTTAAACATGTAAGCATTTAATTTAACTATTAATGAAGCATACAAGATGTTTGTAGCAATTAATAATGAAGATAATGAAATATCACACACACAACATAATATATATATTGGAAACCCTCTTGGGGAATAAAAGCCACTCTCAAGCCTAAAAACACATGGAATACATGTCCTATAAGATGATCACAAACATGAGACTGGTCAAGTCCTAACCAAAATTTATTGAAACACCTATTTCAAAAGGAGCACCTACTCCTGGGATGATCAAGACCTTCTGACCACCTATTTTCAATCCCTTCTGACTAGATTTAGTAAAACACCTATTTCACAAAGAACACCTACCCCTAAGATGATCAAGTCTTTATGACCAGCTTCAATCTTTAAACCTACAACAACACTATCTTTTACATTATACATATGACCTATAGGTCATATACACAATCATTAAACTAATTTTATCTACAACCCATTTATTGGGCACACACCCTTTCCTTCACTCTAAAATTCTCAGACATATCTCTTCTCTCAAGTCTCATACGTCTATTTCACTAGCCTAAAAACCATCACATTTGGTTTCACCTTTTATAAAGTCTTCATGATTAATTATGATCACAACCTTCCTTTTTGGACACAACACATGCCTTCACCCTTAAAGCATCTAATATGGGTTTCCTTTAAGCAAAACCCTCTTTCAAATAGGACTAAGTCACCTTTTAGGTCCTATGAAGACCCATTCACCTTTTTGACACTTTTTTGATAAAACTAAGAACACAAGGACATTTTAAAATACATGGACCCATGCCACACACTCTATAGGTCCTCCTTAAGTGATAAAAACCATCATAACACCCTTATGCTAAATCTCAATTCACTCAAACAACATTATGTGCACATAGTCACCATGAATGAACACATAGTCACCTTCTAAGACTTTGTTCATACTGAATATGGATTGTTCAAACCTCCAAAATCCATACATATGGTCCTCATGGATTCTAAAACACTCTTTAATAATTATCTCATCTCAAAACATCAAAATACGATCAAGAAATACTCAATTAACCTTATTGATTACTTGCAAAACATGAATGAAAACATAATCAATTTTAGAGATCAATAACTTTGAATATACAAACATTTAAGCCTTCAAATGAATAATTACAGATGTGACTTGATTTCCTCTACAACATTAATTTTTATTATAACATAAAATTTTACATAGATTGATATTTATGTCTTAAAAACCAATAATTAGTCTTTCCTTTGTTAAATTCAAATATTTAAATCCAAACGATCACAGTTAAAGCTCAAACACTATGTCAACATCTCATGTCCTCACATCTTTAGATCAAATACGCACCATCAATCTTCTTATAAATTAGTTTGAAATTTAACTCTTGAATACTATTAAACATCAAACATGTTGACCTCATCTTGTGCACCCTTGTAATATTGACTAAATATGCACTATTGATCTCTATATATCAACCTGGTCCTTACCTTGCAGTGCTCACCATTAGATCTTACTTAGAACTCCTAATATTATGAAATTTGGCACCCTCATATGTCTTCTATGTACTTTACTTACATTCCATGCACTTGTGCCTCTTGGTAGTCCCATGTGCTTTGTTAACTCTTTGACTTGTCCCATATCATTGATCTCTATCAGTAAGAACTATTTCTCACCATTGATCTTCTCTTAGACTAACAAGCTTGTGACACTTGTCACCTACATGTAAAACCTTTTATATGTTGAATTCATGTATGTAATTTATCTAAATATGTATGATTAAGCATTCACCATTGATATTTTAGACCAATGACCTCTATCTTTGACATGTTTTAACTGGATCATCTCTAACCCATCATAGTCTACTAAAGCAACTTTAAAGATTTATAACTTGAGCTAGATAACACTTCAAGTCTCCAAACATTTTAGGGTAGTTCATCAGCACTATAGATAACATATTTATGTAAAACTTTAACCATTATTGAATTTATTCATACCTAAATCAAATGCACAAACATACTGGTTCATACATATCTATATGATGTCTAGTGATAGTTTGGATAAATATGGAAACTATTGTAATCTGCCTAAAAGACCAGCTTTGAACCTTAATAAATTTTGTTATTCTTAATTACATGACATAAAATTTAGACCATGGAAAATTGGGACTAATGTGATCACACTCATATGACCATGTCCCCCTAACTCATTCATATGTGGCAAAGGTGGCATCAATAAATTACCTCCTCATATTTTTCTACCATAGAACCAACTATGCCAAACTAAAGATCAACCAAGCATACTAGGACAAGCACACTACACAATTTATCATTAACACTTAGAATCTAAATACACTCCATCCGCTCACTTGGACACCTCCATGACATCACTGACAAACCTCCAAAAAAAATTCTTATGACCGACCAAGAAGGTGATGAATAAGTATACTCTATAAAGAGAAAAATGAAAAGTAATGGTTTCTAGAGTTGTTGAGTGAAGTATAAAGAAGTTTGAATGTTCTTGGTGGATGGATTGAAGATTAAATTAGGTTTATTAATGTGTGCATGACCTATATGTCATAATTTTTATGTTATAATAGTGTACTTGAATATTTAAAGATTGAGGATGATAAAAGAGGTCTAAAGTGATCAAAAATGATATTTTGGATGCATTGATTATGTGTGAAAGCTTGAGAGAGTGTGAATGGTTTTAGAGAGGTTTTATACATTATTTCTCAATTATATTTAAAGGAAATCAAAGTTATGGATATGTTAATTTCATAGGTGTTGTGTGGGTGTTCAACATCTAGAACAAGTTGGTACTTGTTCATGATTAGGGGTGGCTACTCCTTGTGAACTAGGTGCTTCATTAAATGGTCTCATGTTTGTGATTATATTATAGGATAATTAGTCCATGTGTTTTTAGGATTGAGAGTGGGTTTTATCCCCAATGAGGGTTTCTCACATAATTCATGTGTTGTGTGCTTGATCTTGCATCATCTTTCTTGTTCATTATTATGAATGACTTATATGCTTTATAAATTCATGTGGTAATTTATTAAGGGTTTGAAAGGATTATAATGCAATTTTGGATTATTTTTCATCACTAATTTACCCCCCTCTCAGTGATTTTACCTTTAACACATCCTCCTCCTTTGGGGGGGAATTTCTATGTACTGAGGTACCTCATCAAGGCCTATTATTGGGATCCAATTCTACAACCAACCTAAGCTACACAAATAGGGGGTGTTAGTGTAGGTTTTTATTCCATTTATTAGTTTTTACCTACACATTATTTAACTTGATTAGTTTAATTTTAGCTCATTTTAAAATATAATCCCACATGCATAAGGATTTTAGGTAATATATATCTTCCATCTATATATGTACCTTTTCTAAAGATATTTTGGCTAATGAAAATTTAATTTTGATAATATAATATTCGGTTGTTAATGCACATGCTTCTTCTGGCTCATATTTGATTTAAATTCTACAACAAGTATCTCTTCTACATATTTCTTTTTTGCATATTACAAATATTTATTCTTTATGTTTCCTCAAACCTCATTTGTGGCCCACTCCAACATCTAAAAATATTGGAAGATGTTTGTAGTAACCTTTGATCCACACTTATAAATGTGAAAATCAATAATAAATAACAAGGACTATATAACCTTGCTTTGATACCAAATGATGTAGTCACATTTAGGAGTCTCATTATAAAAAAATTCTAGACAATGACCCTTAGAATAATAGTGAAAATTTAAATAAAACTCAACAAAAACAACTCATATATTTATTATATTTCAACCAAGTAAATACAACAGACACAATGAAAATAATGATATTATGATCTTACAATGAAATGCATTACTACATTAGATCTATAGATCTCAACTTTTGCTAACTCATAGTCCTTGAAATGAAACTCTTTCAAGTCTCTATATTCTAAAATTAGAATTCTTATTTCATGCTCATTGCTTAGTAAAGATGTATGGAAAAGTTTATATTGATACAAGACCCACCTACTTATATTAAGTTTTTTTTCCCCCACTAATAACATGTTAAATATCACAAATATTAAATGTCTTCACATTTACAAGAAATAAGAACATAGTACAGTTGAATGCATCCCAAAATAGATCACAAACATTTATTAAATGAATCCTTGTCAGTTTTAAATACTTTAAAAATTAAATACCAAATTATCACCAACAAATCCTCCACAATTAAAAATAAATTCTCAAGACTTTACAATCATCAATTTCCATAAAAATATTTTTACCATGATCCTCACATCATTTTATGAATGATTTTATAATTTATCACAGTTTCTTCAACTAATCATAAATTAAATTTACAATTTGTGCGATGAAGATCCAACCATCCCCATAATTCTCTTCTACTCATCTAACACTTTGGTGAAGAATCAACTATACCAAATAATTGTTGCTCAAGAGATATCATAGGCTAGTAGAAAGATACTAATTTTATCCACATGGCTACACAACAAGATGATATTAGAACAACATCTTGTTCACAACTTTTTAGACTTATTTAGATAAATAAATTAAAATAAATTTGTGTAAAAACAAAATTCACAAAACATTAAAAAAAAATGTGCTCATATGAAATGTAAAATTACACTAAATGTATTCCTATGAAAGATGACACAAAACAACACAAAGACCATCTATGCAACAAAGAAAATTGAGAAAACTTAAAAAAATACATATGCATAGTCATAAACCTTGTGTAACACAACATTAACATATTTATTTGGTTGATACAAGATTTATCACGAACCTCGATGCTCCTACATCACTACTCTTAGAGAATGATCTTGAATTTGGGAATAATAGTGCAAACTAACTCAATGTACAATAATGTATATGTGATCAATAGTTAGTGCCAAGTTAGGAATAATTAATCATCTTTTATTTGATTATATAGTGATCAATTTAAATAAATACCTTTTGAAAACCTTACAAAACATGAGGGAAGACCCATATGAATATTTTGAATTTAGAAACTAGTTGTTAATTAGCATGGGGATAAAGCCACTTTAGGTGGACAACTGCCTCATTGCTTATATATTAACCACATTGAGGTGTGCCCTTTTCATGTTTGATTGATTATATATTGGCTACATTGGGGCATGCCATTAGTGTGTTTCAATGAATGCATCTTGACAACATTGGGGCACACCTTTTTCATCATAATTGCTTATATATTGAATACATTAGGGCACACCATTATTGTGCTTCACTGATTACATCTTATCCACACTGGGGCCTACCATAGCTTGTGCTTAATCGATTATACCTTTCCTATTTATTTTAAAATTAATGGATAGGTCTATTATGAACTGCATTAATATTATCACCCAAATGTATGTAATAGAGAAATCATAAAAAATAAAAGACACGTGATTTATCCAAGTAGCATTACTAATATTTAGATTAAAAGCTTTTTGCACAAATATACCAACATTGTCATTAAAAATATCATCCATAGATCTACCTTACAAACTAGCTTCATATATATTTATATACATAATATATAAGGTTAGGGTTTGGGTTTTTTAAAGTATTTTACATACACAACAAGTCTTTCTAAAATGCGACTATCTTATTATTCGTAGAAGCCAATTAAATAAATGATTTTGTATGACAGTCCTATCAAATAATAAGATATGGATAAGTCTACATAATTTTTACATATCCATATTTAAAATTTAAATAATAAGAAGGCATCTTAAAACATAAAATTGTGTGTGTGTGTGTGTGTGTGTGTGTTATTTAATACACTAACATTCCCATTAAGATGTTCTCGAATAAAGAAGAGGAAAGAGGAATCACTATAACATCTTTCCTTGTGGACTTATTCCTACAACTTGACCATAGATTTGAGATTCAAAAAAGGGGGAATCATTATAACATACCCCTACAAGGATTGCCTCCTCCATCTTGGACAAAGAATTAGAATGCAAAAAAACCAACAACACTAAAGGGTAGAGAGAAAATACCTACACAAAGATGCAAAGAATGGTAAAAAAAAGTGTTTTGAGATGCTAAATTTGTGTATGAGCCCATTTTTGTTGACAAAATATTCATTATTTTGGATCAACAACTTGAGAATAGGGTTACAATAAGGCATGCATTTTTGTGATTTACTATGATGGATGAAAGACTATCTAGGATGGTAGATTATGAGCAACAAAAGTACTAAATGTAAAATGAGTTTTATGAGATTGATTATGACATGTAGATGGAGGTAATGGAAATATTATATTGACTAGGGGAGGAAAAACAAAGTTACCCCTCTAAAAATCATCATATGATGTGTTAAGATGAATTCTAGTGAAGAAAGTAGAAGAAGTGGGCACACAGGCCCAATCAATATTGACCAAGGAGGATGGTAAAAGCCCAAAGGTGTCAAACTTGTATAACTTGGACAAATAAAAAACATTTCTAGTGGAAATAACTCAATAATTTTTCAATTGTATAAATGTGTAATCTAATAAATCTATATAATGTTTTGTGAAATATTGGGAACATAAAAGACCTTGTCAAATTTTTCCATATATATCTCAAAAATTCAATCCCTAAAACATCCAAGGAAGAGTTATCATAGACATTTTTTGTTTTGTTGTTATAATGATTGAGAGTAGAAAAATATAATTTTAAATTGGTCATATGATGTGCTAAACCTTAGTTAATAGTAAAATCATGTGAGGTAGAAAATTTAAATGTATTAGATAGAATAAAGTCATAATTAGAACATTCTTAACATAATTAATTGTAATTTTGTCACTTGAAGAAGACTATGATGTATTAAATCCTTTATCCCACTGGATGTGTTTTTTCAATGCATATTGCATTTTTTCATTTTATTTTTTAAGCATGTAGATCTTATGTGACCTTAGTGAGTGAAATATGTGAATGTTGAGGAATCACTCTTATTTTATTACTTGGATGAAGATGAATATGATTGAACACCTTTAGAAAGACCATCCTTGTATGATTACTAATTATTAAATGGTGTATTGGCATCTTTTTAAATCTGTTGTTGTGCTACAAGTATGTTATTTAAAGAAGTGTGAGGAGATAGTGTGCACATATGTATGTATTATTTTTTCCTACTTCTGTGTCAATCACTCACAAAAAAATTCAAAAGAGGGCATCATGAAATTATTACCCAAAGATTCCATGTTATTATAGAAAGTGGAAACAAATATTTATTATGGCTCTTCCATTTTAGAAATAACTTCCATGATGATTTGATCATCGTTCTTCTCAATTTTACAATCCTTCAATTGAAGCCTAATTATTTTTATCTTATTGGAGAGTTGTCATTGATGCCATGGTGATGTCATGGATATATATTATTGAGTGTATGAAGTGCCTTGATTATCTATGTGACAATGACAAATTGTGCAATATGTTTGTTCTAGTATGTTTGGTTGATCTGCAGTGTTGACATGGCTAGAGATATTCTAGGATGAGTATGGAGTACTAAGAATGTGCAAGGGGTCAAAAATAAGAGGTTTTATATTATTTGAGTACTTATGTGCATAATTGAATTCCATCTAGTTGATCATAGTTTTTGTGTAGACACTTTGGGTCTAGTGGTAAAAATTTTGAGTAGGCAATTTGATGACATCACCATTGCCATGTGGGAATGAGTCAAGGGGAGTTGGTAATATGGTTGTGATCATAGTAGTCCCTAGTTTTTATTTTCCATATATCAAGTCATGAAATGAAGCACAGTCAAAGATATGAGGATGCAAAGTTGGATACTCAGATAGAATTCACTATATTCCCATAGCCAAATTTATAAAAGGGCTCAAGTAGAGATGAGTAAGTAGTTTGATGATGGCATATATTGCATGTGTGGAAATTTTAGGAGAAAGTGATCATATGGGTTTGTTAAATTTTGAGCCTAGTTTATTTATGCTAAATTTTAGATTATGAACTGAAGTGTGACAAAAGATATGCATATGCAAAGTTCAGTTCCCAGGTAGTTTGACTGTGTTTTTCTATACTTAGCCAAATTTTTGTGTGACAAAGAAAGCTAAGTAGGAATTTTGATGATGTTATATTTTACAATGTGAAGGTGTCAAGAGAAATCAATCATATGGTTTCTTTAATTTTGATCCTATTTGATTTACACTAAAATTCAAATCATGTGATGAAGCACATCAAAAGATATGCTTGTTCAAACTTGGCCTCCCAAGTAGGTTTTTGACATAGTTGGCTTTATGATAGAATATTTTGAGAAGGAATTTTAATGAAATTATACCTCACACATATGAAGGTTTCAAGAAGAGTTTGGTACATTATTGGATTCCTATTTGAAAGGAAAACATATGGTGTAATTTTTGAGACATGAGATTGACTGTAGAAATAGATATATCTGTCTAAATTTGGCCTTTCGAGAATATTGAAAGGGTCCCTATACTTAGTCATTTCTACATAAGTTAAAGTTTGAGCAAGATCGATAGTGTGTGTTACTCTAAGAAGTCAAGAAGTAATGAGATGAGGAGAGGTTCACGATGTTTAATGAATAATCAAAGGTAAAAGATAAGGATATAATGGAGAGTGGGTATTCATACATATTAATCAAATAGTGAGAATTGATTTTCAAGGACCTAACTGATCCATAGAGATCAACAGAGCATTTTGAGTCAGATTTTTTAGATTTCACAAGATGAGGTCAACTGCCAGATGTTTAACATTTGGCTTTGGCAGACTATGCATTATAGTTAGGACAAGATCGATGGTGTGAGACTAATCCAAAACTAAGAGGACATGAGATGCGAGCATTGTGTTTAAAGGTTAACTGTGACCATTTGCATTTAAATATTTGATTTTAACACAAGGAAAACCAAAAATATGTATTTTTTCCATATCTTTTGATAGAAGTCGAATTTGATCATGATATATAAAGCAAAGATGAAGAGGACTCCATGACACATCTAATGAACCTAATTTTAAGATCTAAAAGTATGTATAGTCAAAGCTATTGTTGTTCAAAGTTGAATGTATGTTTGACTGTGTTCTAAAAGTGAATTGAGAAGGATGTATGATCTTGTGTTGATGTTATTTTGATGTATCATGATGAATTGGCTATTAGGGAGTGTTTTAGACTCCATAAGGATGCTCTATGTGGATTTTAAAGGTGTGATTAATCTATCTTGAGTATGAATAATTCTTAATAATTTGAATGTGTGTTCATTCATGATGTTCTTACGTACAAAGTTAGTGTTTTATTTGATTAAGCATATGCAAAGGTGAGTAGTGTTGACCATATCATTTGATAATGACTAAGGGGTCATGTAGATACATTTGAAAGTGGTCTTATGTTCTTGTTTTGTTTGTAGATGTGATAAATGGGTAAATAGGTTTCCATGAGACCTATAAGAGCTATAAGGGCCTTATTAAAAGGTGTAGTTGCTTAAGGGTGACCCATAGATGTATGGCTACCCTATGAAGTTTGTATTAAGATATGTCTTGATAAGATAGTTGACTCAGTGGTTAAATCATGCTTAATGTCTGACCAAGATGATGATGATCATGATTGATATATAAGTAGTGAAATCAAATATGGTGATTTTTAGACTTTGAGTGAGAGACTAAGGAAAGATTTGAGAGAGGCTTGTGTGTGTGTATTAGGTAGTGAAGGAAGGGAATAGTGCATTGAGGATGAGTTGAAGAGTATAACACATTGAGGACTATTTGTATGAATTTTGGGTCATAATTCTATTAGCATAATAGTGTTCTTACAAATTGAGTGTGAGCAAAGGTGAAGAGTGATAAGTAGAGGTCCATAATTAGGTGTTGAAGACATAATTTTAGAGGTGGATGTGTTCATAGGTGTTGTTATGATATCTCAAAATATAAGGTGGTTACAACTTCCTTACAAGGTAAAACTTACGAAAATTTTGGTTATTGTTGCAGCTTAGCTAAATAGGTGTGGCAATACCTTGTGGGATTGTAGTCACACTAATTATGGATTGTAGTTCCTTGATTATTTATATACGGTATAACTTATATCTTGTTATTATAGGATAGTAGTCCAATTTCAGGTTCTAGTGAGTTTTTCCCCACAAGAAGGTTTCTCACATATGTCATGTAGTATGTGATTGATCTTGCATTTTCCCTCTTGCTCATTGATATGAATGTTATGTATGCTTCATGAATACTTGTGGTAATTGATTAAGTGTTTGTAAAGATCAAAATTAAAGTTGGATTAGTTGGGCTCACTAATTCACCCCCCTCTCAATGATTGTACCTCTAACAATTGGTATTAGAGTAGGTCCTTTGGTAAAGGCTTAACAAATTGAAGGTGATCCAAGGTACAATATGGGTTGTCATAAAAGAAGGTTATCTACTAATCAACCACAAATGTTTGATGGATCCAATTATGATTTTTAGAGTGAAAGGATGAGGACATATATAATGTCCCTAGGGTTTGATGTATGGAAATCTATTCTAGATGGCTATGTTGCTCCTACTACTCCTACATCTAGTGTTATAGATAAGAAGTTGTTTGAGAACAATTCCAAGGAGACGAATGCTATCACTTATGATATTTTAGAGAATGAATACACCAAGGTAATCCATTGTAAATATTCTAAATATATATGGGACAAAATTTATATCATCTTTAAATGAGATTCAAAGATTAATTTTCTAAGTTTTAGACTCAAAGAAGGCAATTTGAAAGTCTCAACATGAAGAAGATTCTATGGCATCCTTTCTATAGAGAGTTAATGAGACTGTGAAAATCATTAGAGGTCTTGGAGAGAATTTTGAAGAGGAAACTATAGTCAAAAAGGTATTAAGGTCTCTATATTTCTAGTTTGATACAAAAGTATTTACTATAGAAGAGAGTCATGATCTTACTGAATTAAAGATGGATCAATTACATGGCATCCTTACTGCATATGAGATGAGAATAAATGATGATATAAAACTAACGAAGGAAGTTAGATTCAAGATAGAGATGAAGCCTAAGAATAACTTACAAGGTAATAAATCCAAAGAGGATGACATATCTGATATTGATGAGGATGAACTAATTACTTTGATTACTAAGAAATATAACATAGGATCAGGGAATTATAAGGGTAAACTAGCCTTCAGATATTTCAATTGTGGAGAGATAGGAGATTTTGATCATAAGTGGCCTCATAATCATGAGAAGAAATATGATGAAGAGAATGCTGAAGTCTAAGATGATAATAAGAAGGCATACATGAATAAAATATTCAAAAAGTTTAACAAGAACAAGAAGTCCTTCAAAAGTAAGAAGAGTCTCTACACCACAGAATATTTTATCTCATCAGATGAGAGTGAAGATAGTGACTGAGAATATGATCATGAGGATGATGGTCCTACTAAAGATGAATCTCTGTTCATGGCTGATGAAGGAAGTTGCTCACATTAAAAGGTGTCTACTTAGAGTGATTCAGATTATGATAAAGATGAGGTGGACTACAATACTGTATTGATGAATGATTTTAAAGACTTGAATATTGAGAATAATATCAATAATAATATGAAATCTAAGTTCAAGGATTATGAGGACCAATTCAGAGTATTTGAGGCAAGATTGGTTGAGGACTCTAGGGATCATGAAGGCATTGTCATGTTTCTTAATTTTAAGTTGGAATCTTTGTCTGAAAGTCTAAGAGCCAAAGAAGAAGAATGTTCAAGGTATGTTTCTAAAACTGAGTCTTTGAAATCTAAGTTAAAGAAGACATCTATTAAGGTGAAGTCATTTTTGAGATTTGAAAAGATCTCACATGTTTTAGACAACATTCTAAGTGGTCAAAGCATGTTAGTGATAAAACTTGTTTTATATATGAATAAGAACAAAATAATGCTAATAAATATAAGATGAATACTAATGTGAACCAGGACAATCATAATTTGAAGACAAAACATTAGCTAAGGACTGAAGGTATTGGCAAAATGAAGACAAATCAAATCAGATAACTAAATGCCATGAGGTATACAAGATTCAATGGTTATTTTTATACATGTAATTAATTTGGTCATAGGGATAAAGAATGCAAGAGACTTGATATAAATGATATTTCATTAGACTATGATGGGGGTCATTAGTCAAAAGGAGTGAGGAAAATTATGTCCTTTAACTATCATAAGATTAGACAAGGTGAGTCCTATTAAAAAAGGGGGGGTGGTTTGTTTCATTTTTCATTACAAAGGACATATGGAAAGTTTTTATCCAAACAAGGTAAAACAAACCATGTTTCCATGAAGGATTAAGGTGTGCTATAATTTTGAATAGAGAGGTCACATTACTAGTTTTGTAAACAAAGGCCTTAAAGTCAAAATGAGTTCAATCAGGCTCCTACAGTACAAGAAAGAAGGCTTGTTAGCACATAGAATCCAAAGGTGACAATTGTGAGTCATGATGAGACTACAAGTCCAAGTAATCTATTTTATATGGTGGAGAATGATTTAGAAGTTGAAGAGTGCTAAGGGCTCTCACTGTTTGCTCATGTTAAAAATGAAGAGATCAAGCTCAAAGAGAATACCAAGGTGCCAATTAAAGCTAGTCCTGAGGTATACATGGATCCAAGTGAACATCTTACTATTATTGAGCATGTATCATGCAAAGAGCATCTATTGTATATGCTTAGTAATGAGGTTCCAAACTACAAGGTGGATCTTTTAGATGAAAAGGTATGTAATGAATCTATGTTATCTCCATGTATTATCAATGCAATCATATAAGAAATGGATAATGTTTTAGTGGATGAGGAAGATGTTTCTCCTAAGACAAATAATTAGAAGAAGAAATATAAGTATGAGATGACCAAGAAGGAGAAGGAATATGAGGAGTTGTGGGCAACTCCTAGTTTCACACCATGGTAGAGCATTGTGGTGTAGAGGAAGTCTCTATCTATGCTTATTAAGAAACTCCTTTTAGTGGAAAATAATTTTTTTGTGCTCAAGATGATAATGCCAATCAGAGATGGTCTTTGGTTAAGGAGGAGCAACAATTTCATGAGTTTTCTCTAGAGGTTTGTGAAGGAGCTATAGTACAAAGTCAGAATGGATGGTTCTAGGTGGCTCAATGGGATTGATGCAATTTTGAAGAAGAGTTTGATGCTAAAAAATGTCTATATGCTTCTTTGTGATGTGCTCCAGGTGATTTTGTGTTTTGAAGGTGTACAAGAAGTTTTAATGATGTGCATTGAGTAGAAGGAAGTTTATTGACCTTATTTGTTTGGAGATTCTATGGGTTTGGGATCTACTATAAAAATGGTTTCCCTTGTAAATTATGGTCTAAGGCTTATTAATATTTTTAATGGGATAAATGGGTGGTCAAATCAAGCTTCACATTAAATTTAAGGTTTGTGGTTCTCAAATTATTCAAGTTTTTGTCAATATGGAGGGTTAATTGGCTGGTAAGTTTTTGAATGAAGTATGTTGCATAGTATGATCTTGATTATGAAATTTTGTGTGATTGAGGAGGCATATGAGAGTGCATCAAATATGAATTTTTAGGGCCTGAATATGTGTCTCCTAAAAATTTTGGGCTTTACAAGTTTCAGGTAGGGCTACAGGAGGCTAGATAGGCCTAGTTTGAAGAAGAGTGATTTTTGCTTAGATTCTCCAAAATGTAGAAGTATGTAGTTTCAAGGAGAGTTATAAATTTGGTTGAGAGCATGTTTCCTATTTTTTAAATGGCATGAATTTTTTTTGGTGATCCTTATGGTAATTTGATAGAGAAGTCTAGTAGGCCTATGTGGTGATTCTTCATGGTATGTGGAGATCTGAATATGATCAAGATGTGAAATAGCTTAGAAAGATTAAGGGGAGTACCCATTAGATGTTTTTAGGTGAGTTACATAAGATTTTAGTTCTTTGTGTATTCGTTCTTCATTGGTTATAGTGCTTGATTGAAGAGAGTGTTGGCATGGAGCAAGAGGATATTGCCAAGGCAAGATAAAGTAGGCTCAAGGCAAGGGGGATTTTATAACATATTTATAAGATGGTCCTTTCCTATTTTATGGTATTTTTATATCATCAATATAATTTGGTGCCTACTTTATCATTGTGTAAAAGGGGGAGAAAGTTCATGTTATAGGAGTGCTTGAAGGGAGAGAAGGCAAGCTGTATATTGCTATATATGATGTTTGTTGACATCAATGACAAAAGGGGGAGATTGTTGGAGAGTTTTCATTGATGTCATGGTGATGTCATGGATATATCTTAGTGAGTGGATGAAGTTCCTTGATAGTCTATGTGAAAATGATAAAGTGTGCAATGTTCTTGTCCTAGTATGCTTGGTTGATCTTTAGTGTTGCCATGGATAGAGATCTTCAAAGATGATTATGGAGTATTGAGAATGTGAAAGAGGTACTATAAGAGGTTTTGTATGCTTTGAGTGCTTGTGTGCATAAGTGGATTTCATCTAGTTGATCATAGTTTTAATCTAGACAATTTGGGTTCAATGGTAGAAAATTTTAGTATGTAATTTGATGACATCACCATTGTCATGTGGGAATGAGTCAGGGGGAGTTGGTCATATGGTTGTGATCATAGTATTTCCTAGTTATTATGCACCAAATCTCAAGTCATGCAATGAATTTTGGTCAAAAATATGAGGATGCAAAGTTAGTTACTCAAACAAAATTCACTATATTCCCATACTTATCCAAATTTTCAAAAGGGCTCAAGAAGAGCTGAGTAAGTAGCTTGATGATAACATATCTCACACATGTGAACATTTTAGGAAAAGGTGATTGATCATATGGGTTTTTTCAGTTTTGAGCTTAGTTTATTTGTACTAAATTTTATATCATGCACTAAAGTGCGACAAAAGATATGCATATACAAAGTTGGGCTCCTAGGTAGTTTGACTATGTTTTTCCATACTTAGCCAAACTTGTGTGTGATAAGGAAAGATAAGTAGGCATTTTTATGATGTTATATCTTTCACACATGAATTTTTCCAGAGAAAATGATCATATGGGTTTGTTTAGTTTTGATCTTAGTTAATTTTTGCTAAAATTTAGATCATGCAATGGATCACATCAAAAGATATGCTTGTTCAAAGTTGGCCTCCCAAGCAAGTTTTTGACATAGATGGCTCTATGATAGAAGATTTTGAGAAGGAATTTTAATGATGTTATATCTCGCATGCATAAAGGTTTCAAGAGTATTTTGTTACATGGTTGGATTCTTCTTTGAAAGGAAAACATATGGTGTAATTTTTGGGACATGAGATTGATCGCAGTAAAAGATATGTCTATCCAAAGTTGGCCTTCCAGGCATATTGAAAGGGTCCCCATACTTGGTCATTTATACACAAGTTAAAGTTTGATCATGATTGATGATGCACGTTGCTCCAAGAAGTCAGGAAGCAATAAGATGAGGATAGGTACATGATGTTTAAAAACTAAGCAAAGGTAAAGGATAAAGATATAATGGAGATCACGTGTGCATATAGATTGATCAAATGGTGAGCATTGATTTCTAAAGACCTGACTGATCCACAAAGATTGATAGAGTGATTTGAGTCAAAGTTTTCATATTATACAAAATGAGGTTGACTTTTAGATGTTTAATGTTTGGCTTTGGTAGACTATGCATTATAGTTTAGACAAGATTGATAGTGGAATACTAATCTAAAGCTAAGAGGACATGAGATGAGAACATTGAGTTCAAAGGTTAATTATGACTGTTTGCATTCAAATATTTATATTTAACATAGGGAAAAACTAGAGCTCTATAATTTTTCCATATATTTCAATAGAAGTCAAATTTTCTAGTGTTTTAAGAAGAAAAGATGAAGAGGAATCCATGGCACATCTAATGAACCTGATTTGAATATTTGGAAGTATATACAGTCAAGGATATTATTGTTTAAAGTTGACTATTTATTTGACTATGTTTTGCAAGTGACCTGAGATGGATGTATGAGCTTATGTTGATGTTATTTCAACATCTCATTATGAATTGGCTATGAGGGAGTGTTGTATACTCCATAAGAATGGTCTATGTGGATTTTAGATATTTGATCAATCTATCTTGAGTATGAACAATGGTTAAGAAGTTGACTATGTGTTCATTCATGATGTTCCTATGTACAAGGTCAGTGATTTAGTTGATTGAACATATGAAAAGGTGAGCAGTGCTGACTATGATCATTTGAGAATGACTAAGGGGTCATGTAATGTGAACCTATACATCTGTAAGTTTTCTTATGTTCCTTTTTTGTTCATATATGTTCTAAATGGGTGAATAGGCCTTCATGAGACCTATAGGACCTACAAGGGCCTTATTAAAAGGTGTAGCTCCTTAAGGTTGATCCATGGATGTTATAGCTGACCTATGAAGTTTGTATTGAGTTATGTATTGATAAGATAGTTGCCTTAAGGGTTAAGGCATACATAATGGCCGACCAAGATGGTGATGATCATGATTGATATATAAATAGTGAAATCAAATATGGTGATTTCTAGAATTTGAGTGAGAGACTAAAGAAATATTTGAGAGAGGCTTGTGTGTGTGTATTAGGGAATGAAGGAAGGGTAGAGTGTCTTAAGGATGATTTGAAGAGAATAATAGAGTGAGGACTATTTGTATGACCTGTAGGTCATAATTCTATTGGTAGAATAGTGCTCATATAGATTAAGTGTGAGTAAAGGTGAAGAGTGATAAGTAGAGGTCCATCATCATTATTCAAGACATCAATTTAGAGGTGGGCGTGTTTATAGGTGTTGTGGTAGCTCAACATTTAAGGTGGTTAAAAATTCCTTACAAGGTAAAACTTACTAAAATTTTGGTTATTATTGTAGCTCAGCTAGACAAGTATGGCAACATCTTGTAGGATTGTAGTCTCACTAAATAAAGATTGTAGTCCCTTGATCATCTGTAGATGATCTAAATTAGATCTTTTTATTATATGATAGTAGTCCAATTTTAGGTTCCAGTGAGTTTTATCCCCCAAGAGGGTTTCCCACGTTTGTCATGTGTTATGTGATTGATCTTGCATTCACTTTCTTGCTCATTAATATGACTATTGTGTATGCTTCATGAATACTTGTCATAATTGATTAAGTGTTTGTAAGGATAAAAATTTAAATTGGATTATTTCATCTCACTAATTCAACCCCCTTTATCAATGATTGTAACTCTAACATATATAAGATATGAAATCATCAATGGTGGTGAAGTCTAGATGATTCAAGGTAATGACAATAGTTTCCAACTAGAGTTCTCTGATGGGATCTATCTTCTAAAACAATTATGTAAGCTTCATCCAATTTGTGCCTATATTCTTTATGTCATGAATGTACAACAATTTGAGATATGAATAAAGTGACATGTTTATCAGTCTAAGAGCTTCATCACAATGATTGAGGAATTTTATCTTATCAATGTATTATAGGGTAAGTGCACAAAATTGGGGGACAAAAAAGGGCCCACCCATAGACATGTTTTTTTCAGAAATTTTAGAAATTTAAACCTTTTATAGATAATTTGAGATGGCTACATTCAAAATTTGAAGATGGTATAAAAACATAAATTGTATCACTTCAAGTCTAGTTTTCAAAAAACTATTTTTTTTTGAAAAATGGCTAATTATAAATAGGTCAAACATCTAAAATTTGAAGAGGACCTCCTATTTTTTTTAAGGAAACATAGTAGATAGATGGCTGTGTGGCCCACCATTGTTTGAACATCATTAAATATTGTTTGAAACCCTTTGGTGAATATTTATATAGTATCTTCTAGTGTGTTACAATTATTTTTATATTTTTTTGATGAATATTTTTTCTAATTAATTTTGCAATTAAGTAGATATTAAAAACTAATAAAAAATGGAGAGGCAGCTATGCATCCCACCCTAACTACCACAAAAAAAGTGAAAATTGATTTTTTTTAAAAATGTGTGTAGAACTAGGCCTAGTTTGTTACCATATAATTTATTTTGCACTTGGATCAACAAAAAAAAATAGATAAACATGAACAGGCATGTATAGATGTGGCATTAGTGGTCTAAAAATGGTATAAGAAATAAATATAGTTTGAACCCTTAAAATAACCCAAAAAACATAAAAATCATATATTTAGAAAGAGGACAATGTGTTCATCATGATGATAATAATTATTTTGAATTTTTATGTTGAAATCCATAGCATATTTGGTGATTAAAGATGAAATTTGTTGGTTTTTCTCAAAACTCTCAATCTCACTATAAATGCATAGTCAGAGCCTTTGGCTTGGAAATCCAAGCCATTTTTGTGCCTAAAATCTTGGTTTTAAATTCAAATTTAAATAACATGTATGTGTTATGTAACATAGATGCAATATACAATGTGTACATATTATATAACATGTACACATTATATAACATGTACATGTTGTATAACATATTATACAACACATACATGTTATATAATCTGTATGCATTATTATGTAATAAGAGAAAAAGCATCTCCAGAAGCATGTGGGATTTGCACATGAAGGCAACTTTAGACAAAAGCTTATATTTACTACTCTAAGTGTTAAGTATAAGTTTACATTTGTTTTATTATACTTAAATTTATTTTAGTAAATATAGTAAATTAGGGTCACTCAACATCTGATAGAGTTGGTCTCATAATTGCATGCCTTACGATGTGGAAAATATTTTTTCAAAATCTAATCAGGGCAGTACTTAGGCATTTTCAGGGTCTAATTATTAAACTCAGGGATTTCAAGATATAGCTTTTGCAATTGATATCCATTTTTGGTAAACATATAGTCATTTTTTAGGTTTTTATGCCTTCTATATTTATTCCTAGAATTTCTAGGAGTCTTAGTTTTTAAAAAATGTTTTCACACCACTCAATTTGAAATTGATGCAAAGTAGTGTGATTGAGGTAGCATAGGTCACATTGATGACCTACACACATAAAACAACCATTTTATGTTAATTTAACTTGTTCATCATCCCTCCCTCATCCTTGATCACTTCCTCCTCATTCCTCATCACCCCTAATCACTCTCTCATCATTATTCATTGTCACTAATAACTGCCTCATTAACCCTCACTATCCCTAGTCATCTCTAATCACTCCCTCATGATCCCTGATTACTCCCTCATTAACCATCACTATGCCTCTTCATCCTTAATCTCTCACTCCTCATCCTTCATCATTCCTCACCACTCCCTCATTGAACCTCATCATCCCTCATCATCCCTAATCACTCCTTCATTGGATCTCACCATCCCTCATTGTCCCTAATCACTCCCTCATTAGCTTTCACTATCCCTAATCAATCCCTCCTCATCCCTAGTCACTCCCTTGTTAACCCTCACCATTCCTAATAATTTATATTCACTCTCTCATCATCCCTAATCTCTCCCTCATTTCTCTCGCCATCCCTCATGATGCAGATCCCTATTGCATACTCTTCTTTTCCAATTTCTCTACCAATATCCACCTAGCTTTCACTTTGTCTTTTCTTGCTTGATATCTATCTTTGAGACCTACATACATTTAAAATTCACATATTCATCTTATTTATTTCATTTATTCTTGACCATGATTTGGATGGTCTCACTAAACTCTTCATTCTTTTATCCTTTCTCAACACATTCAATCTCTCTTACTTTGAGACTATCCCCCTTACTATTATTTATGTCTCTAATTCCTTAGGATTTAATAGGTATCTAATAAAATTAATTCCACTCCTTTGAGTTATCTCTAACTTATTCTCAACCCTACTTAATTTATCAACACAATCCTTATATCATACACTACCTCTTACTCTGTCATAAACTCTTATTTTATCCTTTTTTGGGTTAATTTCCTTGGTATGGTCCTGTACAGACTCAAATCATCAAATAAAACTCATTTATGGATAACCTATAATGTGTCCCATATCTTAAAAAAGTTAAAGGCTTTGGTTCAACTATTTGATAACTTCTTTTGTCTCTTTCTACTCTCATATTAGGTCTTTAGGTTTCCTTCTAACCTATGTAACACACAGTCTTACCCCATAAATATTTATCCATATTTCCACAACTTAAAAACATTATATTATATTTTTTCATGTTTAACTCAAACTTTTCACCAAATTTCATGAATTATTTATAGTTACAACTCCTAAAAACTCACTTTGAAAGTAGAAACTCTAATATAGGGTTTAGACTGGTTTTATAGACCTGATAAGGGTCAAAATGAGATTTAAATATTCCAAAGGAATTACAAATGAATTTTAATATTTTATTAGGTCTTATTTAACCCTATTAACATTTTTTAATTGTTATATTTTCATTTTTAAGCTACAACAAGTTGACTTAACTAAATTTGAATAAACTGTGTACTCAGTCACAGGCCTATAATACTCTGAGAAGAGGTTATTTGTTATAATTCATTAGAAAAAGGGTTATAAATAAACATATAGGTTTAAAATCCTATACATACTATTTAAACACTTTAAAAAATCATTGAATTCTATCTATAACACTCAATTTGCCAATTTTCATGAGATACCACTTTGACTGTGTTAAGTTTCTTGATGACTGCAAGATTGTGTTAGTTTTCTTTTTGCACATCTAAATATATGAAATACACTTGAAATAATATAAGTATTCATGATCATATGATAATAAAATCACTAAAATATACATTTTAATTTTTATTATAGTACATGTATATACCTTGTCACATAGATGTATACTCATAACTTTTGCTCACAGAAGATAGGGTTATGTTGTTCAACACAAAATATCCTTAGTAGAATAAAAACATACAATTTTTAAATAATATTAAGGAATTTTTATGTAAATTTAATAATTACTCATACATTCCAAAATCCCACCAAATATAGTCTCCTCTTCCATAAGACTCTAACCTTCACTCAAATTTCAAGGCACAGTTTGTAAAAGCACAGGGTATACAGTTTGTAATTTGAACATTAAAAAGATTTGAAACTCAAATGAAAAATTATATAATCACCATAAAATAAAAGGTATTTTACACTTACCACTCACCCCAAGACCAAAAATAACTTGTTACTAATTTCATGTTTCATGATCACACACACTATTAACTATCTTTGCATATATTCAAGAAGATGCAATGTCTATTTGCTTTCTTGTCTACAAATAATCAAAACTTGTCTTTATTCACATGTTTTTGGTTATTTACATTCATCCTTTAGAATCCTACCCCATCCAACTCTCTTGACTCTGACTCTGAATACAAAATAATACATGGAAAAGACTCTTATTACCAAATAACCATCAACTGAAATCTAACTTATTTTATATGTTAAGAGTGTCTTTAACTAACTCAACTACTAACATGTTTCTCAAATATGAGTTTCGGTATATGTTTTTTAACATCCTACCACACCAAATTAAATCTTGGACTTATTGAAACAAGATTGAAGTATCTATGAAAGTTCAAAAATTTGAATGAAAGATTTGGTAGGAAAGTTCAATATAACTCTAATTTAAAATTGAGACAACACTAGAAACTTAGAAAGACTCATATAAAATTATTATGACCTTGATCACATTTTAAATACTCAAAACATGTAAACTAGAACTCACTATTTACCTTGGGTAGTGATCTTCCCACATCACCTCATCATCCCTAATCACTGCTTCATCATACCTCATTGATGCAGATGTTATAATCTCTTTCACTATTAACTCTTAGAAATTAGGGTGTAGTTTTATATATACACTAATGTTTATTAGACTCAATGTTTGTTTGAATGGTTCTTAATATCTTATTTATGTTATTCATGATCTCAATATATCTCTTAAACCATTTTACACACCTTTAAAAAGCATATTTATACTTCACACACAACTTAGTATGCATTCACAAACAGGACTACTAGCCTTTTTGAACAAAATCACCTTGTCTCTAGTTTAGGATTCCTACAGTTCGTAGGACTCAAGAGAATTTAGATTTATCACACATGCTTCCACTAAATTTCAAACCTTTGTAAAGGTTTATTCTGGTTAGTGATAGTTTATTACACATTTTACAACTACTCATCACTCCATTTAACTCATCTGCTATCCTTTTTGAAATACTTTTGCATCTTACATGTGCAAGTTTTCAGGTCTGTCACTACCTGAGATGATACAAATTTGTCTTTAACACATTTAATATAACTCTATATTGTTTCATAACCACAATAATATATGTTATTCAACATGTTATCTTCCTTAACCATTATTCTTTCCAACAACACCTATATTCATTCAATGCATTGTTTTTATAGAGTTCTATAAGTCCTTATTGACATTGTGTAATTCAGTTATAACATGCAACCCGAGAATATCAAAATTCAATCACAAGATTTCTTATTTGGTTTTGAGTGGATGTAATCATTTAATTAAGATAAAAATATTTATATACATCACATCCAAGTATCAAATTTGACTATGGAATGATTTTTATTTATCTCTTCAACATTTAGATGGATTGTACACTCAAACAAAGATTTGCACTAACCAATGAGGAGGTATTTGACTTCTTATGTTCCAAATAGAGTTAAAAATATATTTGAGGGTATAAATGTCTCTACATGATGATTTTATACTTACTCAATCAATCTTTACTCTGTACATCTCCTCAAATCAAATTTTCAACAACATTTTCATTTGACTATGCACACAAATACCATTATAGGATTTTTGAACACTATCATAAATAAATTGTGTCTAAATAAATAAAATTATCAAAAGATTATTTTTAAAATAAGGTAAACAAGGTCTTCCAATTCCTTCATGGATCTCATTTCATTTCAAAAATCTTCACATAGAGGTTAAATTATGCCTCTTTCTAACTCAAAAAATAGAGTATGTAGAGTTTATGATATTTTCCTTCTCCAAAGATTTTAAAAACCAACACAAGCAAAATATTGAACTTCAAGTAGAGAAGGATCTTAATACCTTTAATTTATCATTTGTCTTCATTATTTGATAATTATTTCATATCCATATTCTAATGAACACATTTAGGTTACAGGTTCTATAAACTAATCCATTTGGCTCAGTCCACTTTCTTACACATATGTATGAATTACAGGGTTTTCAGGCTGTATCAAGAATAATAATCATTTTTATTTGATTTTTTGGGTTTAATAAATTGTATATTTTTAATCCAAACCATTTCCTTATCTATTCTTATTTGAAAAATAACTCGTTATACCCAAAACTACTATTTATTCACAAACTCCTATAACTACCTTCACTAACTACTAACTACTCTTGTACATTGATAATGCTAACTACCTTGAAATCCTAATAAGACAACACTAAACACCCATTTAAGACCCCTAAGACATAAGGTCCTAACATATTGACCTTCCACAACCTCAAACCACTTGAGAAATAATACAAACTTTTCAAATATTTAAATTGGCCATTTAAGTGGGAAAATGCCTAATGGGTCCAAATTCAAATTTGACCAAGACATATCATCAAATTTTTATTCCTATAGACTCATAAACAACATAAAAACCTACTAAGACTCAAAATATGAAATTAGACATGTATTTAGAAAGGGGGTAATGATGCCCCTGCATCATATTATCAAGAAGCAAATGGAAACTTTCCCTGAAAGTTATAAGTGCCTGATATTTGCTGTTTTTTGCAACATCTCTTGTACAATGGAATATTCCCCTAGATCCAAAGATATTTTTTAGACACATATATATTTTTGGTGCTTACCTATAGTGTCTCCTCCTTTTTTCTTCTTTCTCTTGCTCTTTCTTTTGAGGTCATTTTTTTACATATTGATCTTCAACTCGATCATATTCAACACTTGATTTTTGTCCTACAACTAATCTACACCTGAAACACACAAGTTAATTAAAATAATTTCCTTTTCATCTTCTTAGAAACCACTCTTTTGTTCAAGTTTGCTTCTCTTGTTCATGTTTAGTTTTGTTGCTTGTTATGTTGCTACTTGTTTCCTCTTCTCTCCTTCAAACATCTCAACCTCTGCTTGATCTTTTTATCATCTTCTTGTTGTTGTACTTGATCAATGAATTCCCTTTCCATCCCATTTTAAAACTCTATAAAATCCAAATATTTACATTATTAATATCAAATCTAACTTTATAACTTCTCCAACGGTCACTAGTAACCAAGTTGGGATCTTGAAAGACATTTAAGGGCTGATATTCCTTACAAGTGAATATTATGAGCCAATTTTAGACATATAATAGCCAAAAGAAGTATTATTAAACTTGATACTTTAATTTTCCTTTTAATGACTTTTACAACCCCTAATTTGGACAAAAATATTCAAAAATCCAAACTCACAAATTTTGGCGGGAAATGCCTTATGGACTAAAATTTAAATTCTATAGATGTGTAAACCTCATAAATAATAAAAACACCTCCTAAATGACTTGTAAAAACTATGATAACCAAAATCAAAAGACTTTTGGAGATTCCCCTATATCACTCTATATATCTAATCATTCATTCCTCAACCCTCATCTCCCCTAATCACCTCATTAATCCTCATCATCACTCATCATACCTAATCACTCCCTCATCCTCGCTAATCACTCACTCATTGACCCTCACCATCCCTTATCATCCCTATTGACTCCCTCATCATCTCTACTCAATTCCTCCTCATCCCTCCTCATTCTTAATCACTCCATCTAATACCTTGATGATGGTATTTTTTTGGGGTTCAATAATGTTAGGAGTTATAAGTGGAGAATTGAGTGCTAACATAAAATATAAGACAATGATAAAAATGTTGTGGAGGAAAATTTGAAACATAAATATTTAACACCTATGAAAAAATATGGGCCTACTAGAAATTATGTAATTCAAAATTGAAAATCTACCAGAAAAAGAGAAGAAAGTAAAAACATCATAGCACCAAAAATGGGTAGTAAATACATGAGGATCACCAATCTATGTGATTTCCTAAAACCAATCAATTGATTTCCATATGAGGAAATTTTATGATCTAAATAATTACATTGAAGACCTTCTATTTGTATATCTATTTATTGAGTCATCATACTAGAGAGTGGAAAACAATTTTCAATTGATCAGAAAAAGTAGTCAAAAATTGGAAAGTGGTGCTTAATTCATAACTTTAATATTCAATCCAATGAAGAGTGTCACACTATGAGTTCTCTACTTTCACATC
Source organism: Torreya grandis (assembly GCA_037957365.1). NCBI lineage: Eukaryota > Viridiplantae > Streptophyta > Pinopsida > Cupressales > Taxaceae > Torreya > Torreya grandis. The sequence goes on along the minus strand of JARHVA010000460.1, from coordinate 4,842,704 downwards.
TCAAGAAGTGGGTACAAGTTATATATCACTATAAAAATGTAAGTATATAATATATTGTGAACCCAATGATATGGATGATACTAAAAATATTTGTACTTCCCCCAACAAGAAATTATACTAATTAAAAATATTATTTCATTAACAAAAGGAGATCAATGGTGAGATAATATACTTCATCATTTCAAATAGAAGTTAAAAGAATTTAATTTCTCATAAATCATATTTTCAAAAATTGGACTTGAAATTTATACATCATCCATAACCATATGCTAGTGTATGATCTAGTTTAGGCCTTGAGAAATGGACCACCTAGTAGTGTCACTTGGTGTACAAAATCATAATTTTTAAAGATGCAATCATTTGTGACATCTCACCATTAGAGGTGTGTGATGTTTTACATGTGGTTAAACATATATTTACCTTTGACATGTAGTCTATGAATTAAATCCTTGAAATGTTATGATATATTTTCATGATCTAAAATACCATATATTGTAGTTAGTTCATAAGCTTTTAGTCATTAGTGCTAAAAGGTGTAAGAATATTGCTATTTATAGTAATAAGAATACTCTTAATGGTAATAAATAAATTTAATGACATCCTTATGTCACCATATCATAGTGTGTTTTATCCAACAATAATAAAGACAACAAGATGAATATAAGGATATCTTTATGTCACCTAAATAAGTTCCTACATATCGTACACTAAACATTACTATTGATTCGATCACTTAACTACCTCTACCTCAAATCTTTTTATACAACATATCTGTTGACACAGTGGAATGCACCCATGGAAAGGAGGTTGAGCTCTTGCCTTCCACACACAATAATGGAAACTCCCCTCTCACCTGTGGGACCAGCGAACCTGGAGGGGAGAGTCTCTAGATAAGGACTAGCTCCCTTTGATGCATCATGTTCATTCCAGTAAATGCTCACACACACACACACACACACACACACACACACACACACACACACACACACACACACACACACACACACACACACACACACACACACACACACACACACACACACACACATATAATGGGGGGATGAAAAGGGAGAAAGATTGTAGGAAAACAAACTACTCTAAGGAGGTGATGCACCAAAATAAATTGACCTTCCCAAATTCACACTCAAAATCAGACAAACACATACATACACTTCACACTTGGCAAAAGGACCAAGCTGCAAGAAACTTGGTAGGGAGGCTTTAATGGAAAATATAGAAAATAGAGATTCACCAAGGTGCTATGAAATGCACACTGTAAGTAATTTCTTTTGTTTCTACACTTCTAAATACAGCTCTCCTTGTCAGCTACAAAAATGGCACCTTGTAGACAATAGGTATGTTGGTGTCGAACCTGTGGAAGCATCAAGAAACAATGACTAAACACAAACTAACACTCAAGACATACTCAAAAATATTTGTCCAAGATAGAGGTAAAAAATGTGTTTATTGATTCAGGTGAAATTTTACCAGGGCTACACCTTACAAATGTGGAAGATCCTTTCTCAAATGACAAGTCCTCAATATATAGGAGAAAAAAGGAGGCCTTTTGGCACCCCTTTTACAAGTGACACATGTGCCCTGTGAGCATTGGGAAGAGCAGGCCACTCAAAACATCAATGAGCTGCACCCCTTTGTTTGTTTGTAAGGCTACTTCTTCAAGGTGATTACATAGTTTGCCTACTCATAAATGTGAAATAAAGAAAATCGATTGCACTGCTAGCTGTTCGTGCCTTCTAATGGTCAATTTGCAAGCACTGTTTCACCTGTTGGAGTAATTTTCATAATCAACGCCTCCCTTTGCCACTTAGACTATATGTCTGCCCCTACATTTGGAACTTTTGTCTTTTCCCTACCTTGTCTCTTTTTGGCTCTTTCAGCCCTCAGGCTATCTTTTGGCGGGTCGCTACATTTCTGGGCCTTTTCCATGATTGGCATCCTTTTAGTTTGAAAGCAAATGACTATTTTGCTATTTTAAATTTGATGTTCACATGGCCATTATTGTCCTTGGCAAATTCCTTCAAGCTTTTCCTTCTCGACCCTTTCCGCAGGTCTTTGTTTATTTCAGACATTTTCCCATGGATAAAGTCCATGGGAATTGGTGCTTTGACTTTCACCGAGTCTTTGTTTCGACCCTCCATTGAACCAACCCATTAAACTAAATTTGGTTCAATGGTTTAATGGTTCAACACTATGCACCGAGCGGATTGAACCAAATGTTGAACCACTCGCTTTAAACCGAACTCATTGAACCAAGCCATTGAACTAAAATTGGCTCAATGGTTTGATCGTTCAAATGATTGTTGAATCGAGGTGCTTGAACTAAGCGATGAACCCTTTGTTGAACTAAAAGCCATTGAACCGTCCAATGAGCCAAGTGGAGCATTAAACCAAGGTTAAACCAAGTGCTGAAGAACTCTGTGCTGAGCTTGAAGCATTGAACCAAGGCCTGATGATGAAGCGATGAACTGTTGATTGAACCAGGCATTGAACCAAATGATTGAACTAGTTCATTGGTTCAACCATGCTGACTTTTCTTGTGATTTTCTTCAGACTAGAGCCTGAAGAAGCCTTGTAAACCTTAGAATTCTCTAAACTAATCCTCCTTGCACCAAAAGACTAACTTGTTGAGTCCATATATTTTACTTGATCTGCATAAAATCAATGAATTGGCCTTAAATAATAAGGGGAGAAGGGGGCCATTTTTTTCCCCTATTGGGAAAAAATGGTCAATAGATTGGCACCTCCCAGGGGAAGCATGCCTGCCATGCTTAGAAATCAATTGCCTTAAAACTCCATTGGGCATGGAGTCAGATTGTAATTTTAAAATCAGCAACAGCCCTGATAAATTCTAGAACCAATCACGCAGATTCACCTCAAAAGAAAAAGAAAAACACATGCAAGGCTAAGAAAACTACTTGTGAAACAACAATTAGGGAAAATAGGGAAAGAAAACTGAAAACAACCTACTATATATAGTTAACCAGGTATTTTGATTCCCTCCTAGATCAAAGGGAAAACATCTTAAGTCCCCTTCCTAAAAAGAAGAATTATGGTGGCAGGCAAGTAGCTAAATGAAAAGGAGATTTGGTGACTTGCTCCTCTTGCCTGTCACCTTGCTTGGCTTGTCTCTGAGTGAATCAGATTCAAACATGCCTCCAACATACATGTATTCTTCTTGTCCCTGGAGGCTTGTTGAATTTTGGCCCTTCATATTCATTCTCTTCACTAAGAAATCAGTGGATGTTGGCTCATCACCATTATCCCTTTGATGTGCATAATCCCCTTACAACGCATCATGGTCTAACCCATTTCCTTTTGCTTCATTGAAAACCCTATCAAACTCATCCTATGTTTCCCCTTGGCCATCTTGAAGAAGGGTGACTGTGGTGATGTCTGAAATGGATTCACAAAGTGATCGCTCATCCCATAGAACATCACCTCTCTATTCAAAACTTTCTTCTTCAAAGTTTTCCTTATGGAAGACATACCTCTCCCTTTCCTCTTTGAAGATCAGGATCTATAGATGTTCAAAGATATCCTCCTGATCCTCCTCCAACTTAGGCTCCTTAGCATAGTTGTCCTCATCATCAAAATAGTAAGGAAGTTCATCAAACAGAGGGGAAGAGAGCTCACCATGCCTTTGTTCCTCCTCATATTGCTAGAACATCTGCATATACGCAAAGACTTGCATCTTCTCCATTGCTGATAAGGTCTTCATAAGGAGCACTGATGATGATTTATTCTTCATTGTCACTCATGACAGCCTCTTGAAGAACTATAGATTGGATCTTCTACTCCTCACTCACCTCCTGTAGAATAGGTTCTTCCTTGAGAAGGGGTGAAGTGGGACAAGCATGTGGAAGAGGAGGTAGTCCTTGAGCTAGAATCAAATGATTATCCTCTTTTTACTTGGTCAACACTTCATCGATATCAGGTGCGGCCTGATATCTCTCTTGGAAATGTGTAGGTGGGGTGTGTTCAGACATGGAATGTGCTGTTTGGTCTAAACTATCCATCACATATTGGCTGAGGAATCTCTCTTTGGATTCCAACTCTGTAATTATCTTGGCTAGATCCTCTTGGAAGAGCTTTTCTAAGAGGTCATCAACATTATCATGAGTAGGAGCAACTTCAGCTTCTTCAAGGTTTTGAGAAAAACCTTGCTTCTCTTCCTTCCTGCCCCATGATTCTACTATTTTTCCCCAGTTCAAGATCTGAAAATTGGAATTTTGCTCCTATGAACATGTAGCAACTTTGTTTTCTCCAAGGTCCTGGAGCTCCTCTGCAAGGTCTAGAAGTTTTATCTCTCTTTTAAGAAGTAGTCTCATCCTAGCCTCTAAATATTCAATTTGCTTGGCTAGATTATCCTGAAAGAGTATTTCTTGGAGGTCACTAGCATCATCCTCTTCGAGGCTCTGGGCTAGTCCCTGGCATTCCTTCCTCTAACTTAGAATCTACACATCATGTTGAAATACTTGGGGAGGTTGAGGAATGCAAGGAAGAGACTGTTGATGCATTGGAAGAGTCTCTAGAAGAGGGTCATGTTGGCTAGTGGTATTCCCCTAATGGAAGATTCATAATATAAGAAATTGAGAAGATTGATCTCCATGGGGGGTTGCTCTAGTTCCCTTTGATGCTGGAAAGCTAGGTGCATAGGATTGAGAGCAGATGCATCAGATGAGCTGGAGTGGGTGAGTGTTATCTAATAGAAAGGATTTGGTGCAAAAGAGGGGGCTTCCTTCAGAATAGGAAGGGTCACACAAGGCTGACTGCCTTGAATAAATGATTTCTCCATTTTGCTACCTCCTTCTCCATAGACTGCAAGGCTTTTGCTTGCCTAAACAAACACTCCTCTTTATACATTAGCTCTTATTGATACCTATACTACTCTTCTAGTCTGTTAATCTCCATTGTTTGCTTCTCAAACTCCAGTGCCACCTCCCTTAACGTTGTAGGGCAACTAGGAGAGCTGCTTGAGGCAATTCTCTAAAATTTTTAAGTCTGATCAAAGTCATATGAAGGAACACAAGACCCATGATTTTGTGCAAAGGAATTATACATACAATAATGATTTCTAATGGCACCAGGCTACTTAACCAATTGATTCAACTCAGAGTCACCATTGGTGTTTGATGCAAAGCCTCCAAAGGCTGGTTGATTGAACAACACACCAAAAATTCTTTAACTCTTTAGACAAAACATGTCCCAGTTGGTCCCACCAGGCATGCCAAAAACTGTTGACATAGTGGATTGCACCCGTGGCAAGGAGGTTGAGCTCTTGCCTTCCACATGCAACAATGGAAACTCCCCTCTCACCTGTGGGACTGGTGAAGCTGGAGGGGAGAGTTTCTAGATAAGGGCTAACTCCCTTTGATGCATCATGTTAATTCTAGTAAATGCTAACACACACACACACACACACACACACACACAATGGGGGGGATGAAAAGGGAGAAAGATTGTAGGAAAACAAAATACTCTAAGGAGGTGATGCACCAAAATAAATCAACCTTCCCACATTCACACTTAAAATTAGACAAACACATACATACACTTCACACTTGGCAGAAGGACCAGGCTGCAAGAAACTTGGCAAGGAGGCTTTAATGGAAAATACAAAAAATAGAGATTCACCAAGGTGCTGTGAAATACACACTGTAAGTAATTTTTTTTGTTTTTGCACTTCCAAATATAGCTCTCTTTTTCAACTTCAGAAATGGCACCTTGTAGACAATGGGTATGTTGGTGTCGAACCTGTGGAAGCATCAAAAAACAATGACTAAACACAAACTAACACTCAAGACATACTCAGAAATATCTATCCAAGATAGAGGTAAAAAATGTGTTTATTGATTTAGGTGAAATCTTTCTAGGACTACACCTTACAAATGTGGAAGATCCTTCTCAAATGACAAGTCCTCAATATATAGGAGAAGAAAGGAGGCCTTTTGGCACCCCTTTTACAAGTGACACATGTGCCCTACGAGCATTGGGAAGAGCAGGCCGCTTAAAACATCAATGAGTTTCACCCCTTTGTCTACTTGTAAGGCTACTTCTTTAAGGTGATTACATGGTTTGTCTACTCATAAATGCAAAATAAAGAAAACTAGTTGCACTGCTAGCTGTTCACACCTTCTAATGGTCAATTTATAGGCATTGTTTCACCTGCTGAAGTAATTTCTGGAATCGATGCCTCCCTTCACCACTTAGACTATCTATCTACTCCTACACCTAGCACTTTTGTCTTTTCCCTACCTTGTCTCTTTTTGGCTCTTTTGGCCCTCAGGCTATCTTCTGGTGGGTTGCTGCATTTCTAGGCCTTTTCCATGGTTGGAATCCTTTTAGTTCGAAAGCAAACAACTATTTTTCTATATGAAATTTGACATTCACATGGCCATTATTGTCCTTGGCAAATTCCTTTGGGCTTCTCCTTTTTGGCCCTTTTTGTAGGTCTTTATTTATTTTGGACCTTTTCTCGCGGACAAAGTCTACGGGAATTGGTGCTTTAACTTTCCCCAGGTCTTTATTTCGGCCCTCCATTGAACCAACCCATTAAACCAAATTTGGTTCAAAATTTCAATGGTTTAAATCTACGCGTCAAGCTAATTGAACCAAATGTTGAATCACTTACTTTGAACCAAACTCATTAAACCAAGCCATTGAACTGAAATTGGTTTAATAGATCGATGGTTCAAATGATTGTTGAATCGAGGTACTTAAATTGAGCGATGAACCCTTTATTGAACTAAAAGCCACTGAACCATCCAATGAGCCAAGTGGAGTGTTAAACCAAGGTTGAACCAAGTGCCGATGAACTCTATGCTGAGATTGAAGCATTGAACCAAGGCCTGATGATGAAGCGATAAACTATCAATTGAACCAGGCATTGAACCAAATGATTGAATTGGTTAATTGGTTCAACCATGCAAACTTTTCTTGTGATTTTCTTCAGACCAGAGCTTGAAGAAGCCTTGTAAACCCTAGCATTCTCTAAACTGATCCTCCTTGTGCCAAAAGACTAACCCACTGAGTCCATAGATTTTACTCGATCTACACAAAATCAATGAATTGGCCTTAAACAGTAGGGGGAGAAGGGGACCAATTTTTTTTCCCTATTGGGCAAAAATGGTCAACAATATCATTTCTAGATAATGAATATATCAAGTGGTAGATCCATGAAATCATGGATAATGAACACATCATGCCCAAATCATTGCCTTATAGAAGCCCAATTATGTTTGTGCCAAAGTTGTGAATCAATTAAAAAATCTTAACAAGATTAAAGTGAAGAAATATTATCCTCATTTAAATAGTAAGGCATTTTTCTACCATATCCATGGTGTAGAAGTCTTTTCCAAAATTGATTTTAAGTTTAGGTATCATAATGTTCATGTTAAACCTCTAGACATTTGGAATATAGTCTTAAAAACAAAGGAAGGATTGATTGACTAATTGGTTATGCCTTTCATATAATTAATTTATTCATTTCAAGATGTTGAATGACATCCTTAGGCCCTTTACCTATGTCATTTTTTTAATCTACCTTGATGACATCTTAATCTTTATAAAACATGGGATGAACATCTACATCATGTTGAACTAGTGTTTCACATTTTGTAGAAACATATTTTTGTGATAACATGAATAAATATTCATTTTTCATGTAAGAGATAAACTATTTGAAACACATTACACACATAAGGAGTGCATGTGTGAACCTAACCATGATTTAATTCATTTAGGAATGGGAAACACTAAATAACTTTACATGTGACTCAAAACTTCTTAGAATTAGAAAATTTACAAGAGATTTGTGTTTAATTTTTATCTTTTAAACCAAAATACTAAAGGTGGAACCAAATAAAGTTTCATTTAGTGAGCTGCAAAATGAAGATAATTCAATGAACTAAAATTTAGACTCTATTTTGTGTTAGTACTTATGTTACTTGACTATAAATTTGGAAGATCATCCAATTCATTTAGTAATAAAATTGACTATCACAAATGGGTATTGACAACACAAGTCTTAGAAAAAAGTGAATTTTATAATAATGGATTAAATAACATATGATTTGAATCAAAGATATATTTAGATTATATACTTACACTAGATGATGATAGAGAGATTAGGGATGGTGAGGGTCAATGATGGAGTGATGACGGATGGTGAGGTATGGTGAGGTTCAATGAGGGAGTGATGATGAGGAATAAATAAAGATTGATTAGGGATTATGAGGGATGAGAAGGGAGTGATTAGGGATGATAAGGGATGGTGATAATCAATGAAGGAGTGATTAAGGTTGAGGAGGGAGTGAATAGGGATGTGAAAGTGATTAAGTATGATGAGGGATGAAGATAGAGTGATTTGGGATGATAAAAGATGAGAAGGGAGTGATTAGGGATGATGAGGGATAGAAAATGTCAATGGAGGAGTGAATATGGATGATAAGGGAGTGATTAGATATGACTAGGGAAAATGATAGTCAATGAGGGAGTGATTAGGGATAATAAGGAATGATGAAAGAGTGATTATGGGTAATAAAGGATGAGTAAGAAGTGATCAAGGATGAGGGAGGGATGATGAACAAGTGAAATTAACATAAAGTGGTCATTTTATGTGTGTCGGTCATAAATGTGAACTATGTTACCCTAATCACACCAATTTTTATCAATTTCAAAGTGAGTGGTTTGAAATTTTCAATTTTGACAAACCTAAGACTCCTACAAATGCCAATAATCAATATAGATTGCATAAAAACCTAAAAAATGACTATATGTTTACCAAAAATTGATATCAATTTCAAAAGTTGTCATTAAATCCCTAGGTTTAATACATAGACCCTAAAAATGCTTAAGTACTAACCTGATTGGATTTTGAAAAACTAAAAATATAGAATCCACATTGTAAGGCATGTGACTATGAGACCAACTCTATCAGATGTTGAGTGATGCTAATTTCTTATATTTACTAAAATAAATTTAAATTATAAGTTTAAACTTATATTGTAAACTTATAATAATATAAATGTAAACTTATATTGTAACAATATAAGTTTACATTTATATTGTAACAATATAAATGTAAACTTATACTTAACATTTAGAGTAGTAAATATAAGATTCTAGGAAAATTTGCCTTCATATGCAACTCCCACATGCTTTTGGAGATGGTTTTGGTCTTGTTACATAACAACGTATGTGTATTATATGGCACATAGACATTTTATAATATGTTATATAATGCATACACATTATTTGAATTTACAATAAAATGTGTGTATTATTGTTTTAACAATAACATGATCATATTATGGCTCAGTAATTACCAAGCCATAATTTAAATAATGTGATTACATTATGGCTCAGTATTATTTGTTAACGTAATCACATTACCTAAAATGCCCAAGGAATTGTCCCCCAACTCTGTGCAGTTACCCTATAATAGTTATTTTCTTTTCCCCATGTAGTCACCCCATACAAAAAAAATAATTTAAATTTAACTATCATGGACTCCTAACATGTGTGGAAATTGTGTTGAGTTTAGAAAGTAACTGTATATTTTGGCATGTTCAAAGGTAAAGGTACTAAAAAAATGTAGAAATAGTGAAAAAATCATCTAAAAAGTATTTTTTGAAAGGTATCCAAAGTTAAATATCAAAATCTTTAGTTCAATGGGAGGATAACAATGTAAAATCTCTTGAAGAGAATTTTTATTCCCAAAAAAGGTCTCTAAAGTTAGAAGTCAAAATGACTAGCTCAATGAGAGGAGCAAAATGGTGTAGTTACTGAGAAGACAATTTTTTAGATATTCTAGGTAATATTTTAGGTCAAAACAACCAAATTACTCATGGTTTGAGAGATATTAAAAAAATAGTTTTCTACCAAAGTTTCTCTTTCTAATGTGCTTCTCTCTGTACTAACTTGAACTAGAACAACAAAATAGTGTAAATTTTCCAATCTATTGCTAGATTATCCCAAGACTAATTAAGAATATCTAGGATAAGGTGCGTTTAGTCAATGGATTATTTGATATACTTATCACATTTTTAAATAGTGAGGCAACCCAATATTTAAGTTCTCTAACTACGTAGGATTTAACTTACTCGTAATCACACTATTTTATCTTTGAGATATGAAAAAAATAACTTTTGAGGATAATTTATCACAAGTGCACCACAAATTTAGACAATTGATGGATTACTATGGCTTAGTAAAAACATATATCTATTCCTATATACGAAAAGTACATGGAAGTTAATTTTTAAAATAAAGTTGTCTAAGGCCTTGTATTGGTGGAATACACCTCACTTCACATGTTGACAAAATAAAAACTTTAAGTAATGTTTTAAGCCCCCATATACAAGGTTTATAACTTAAATTATTTTGAAAAAAAATAACTATAAACCCTTCCTACCACATTAATTTCACCACTTTCTATTCATCTATCCCATAAAGGCAAGGTGAGAGCATATGGTGGGTAGTTACAGTAAGCCACAATTCAAAACAAAATATGGTAAAAGGGAAAAAGAGTAAAGGATGACATACAAAAATAATATATATGATACCTTAATTCTATGAGCATAAAAACAACATAATTGAATAGGCTCCATAAAAAAGTGAATCAAGAGGTGAAGCTTCCAAGATGCTCTGATATTGTGTAAAATTACTAGATGGGTTCCAAAATATTATGAACTACCTGAAAAATATCACCCACATGCATATAATAGATAAATCATAGAATGAAAATACACATGATTCATCCACATAGAATCAACACATCTTTAGATAAAAATCTCTTGCATAAATATACCAGCATTACAATATAAACTCTATCCATGTATCTACCTTACATACTAGATTTTTATATCCTTATATAAATAAGAGAGAAGGTTAGGTTTAGGGTTTTGGAGAGTAGTTTACTTACACAATAAGTTTTCTTAAGGTAATAATTTCTTAGTATTAATACAAGTCCATTAACTAAAATACTTAATTTATAATCTTCTCTAATAATAAGATATGGATAAATGTGTACATAATTTGTGTATATCCATATTTACAATTTGAATAATAAGATTGCATCTTAAACCATAAAATAATTTATAATTTATTTAATACAGTAACATATAGTGGGCAGTCTATTAGTATACCTGCATCAATTATATATCACCTATAAATGGGCCTACAATTATTGTGCTAAGCATTGTTTATGTATTACTCATTGGGGGTCTATTATGCTCATTTATCTATAGATTATACATTTTTTATATTAAGGTAGACCCTTGCCATGTTCCCTTCCATACATATTATTCACATCGGGCCATACTTATTTTTATGCCTAAAGAGAAATTAAATTTCTAATAATGGAACACACCCTTGACATGCCTCTTTACTGATATTTGGTTTACTTTTACTCATTAATTATAGTTTCCATCTCATAGGAAATCCACTATTCTTGTGTTCATATTGATATAGATTATATTGCTCATTGGGGGCCTATTATGCCCATGTGTCTATAGATTATACATTTATTATATTGGGGTAGATGCTTTCCATGTGCCCTTACCTACCTCTTATTCACATTGGGCCATACTTGTTTTTATTCCTAAAGAGAGATTAAATTTATAATAGTGTAGCACACCATTGGTATGCCTCTTTACTAATATTTGGTCTACTTATACTCATATTAATTATACTTTCCATCTCATAGGAAATCCACTATTTTTGTGCTTATATTTATTATATTTACCTATATATAGGCTAACATATCCCTCATATACCTACATTAATAATGTTTTCTCACTAAGGTACCACTCATTTTCCTATACCTATATAGGTCATTCATGTCCATATAGGGGCACCTCTTCAATGCATTACATTGCCCCCACACAAACATATATGACTGTAGTTACTATAGATACAATTTCATGATTACATCTTATCTACATGAATTATAACTCCATAGATCAAAATTCCTTATTATACACAGGGTTTCAAGGTTACAAATTATCTACATTAGAATTCCATAATTTGAACTTCCTTATTATAGATGCATTTTCATGATTATATCTTACATTATTTTTACGTCCATAGGTCAGAATCCTTTGATTTATATATATGTTTTCATGATGATATCCTTCTTACTTGAATGAGACCTCCATTGGTCAAACTCCATTGAGTCATACGTGTGCTACACTGATAAATACCATCTTTCAATGACTATACCAAATTATGTTTTAAATATGATTTAACAATAATATCATCGTATGATTATACATTGGCACAATTACATGGTTTATATATGTTCCAAATGGTAACATAATACATTTTTGTTGAGATGAGTGATATGAAGGTATATCTTACACCTCAAAATACGAGAATATGATCAACTTATTCTATCTTCAGTTACATGATTATAAAAACTATCTATATTAGATTATAAGGTACACTATAGAGAGTTATAAGACACTTGTTCTCATACTGAAGGAATTAATGAGAGATTTACAAGATAACTACTACATTTTGAGGCACATAATAGAGAGTTACAATACAAATGCTTCTACATCTTGAGGTACACACCAAAGAGTTATAAGACACACTTTGCACACTAGAGATCTATAATACATACTTCACACATTCATATATGATAAAAATGTATCTTCATAGTTTGAATGCTATAAACACCTCATTTATTTCACTCCAATGTCATCAGTATTCACCAAACCAATTTAATGCATCATTATGATACCAAAACCTAAACCCTAAATTGTTCATCCAAAATCATCAAACTGAATATCATTTATGTCCCAAATCAAGAAAAAAATGTCCCTAATTACAAAATTGCACTACATCATATCATCAATTTTGTCAACCACATCCTAAATCAAGTCATCACTTTGTAAATGTCACTATGAATCAATTAAATTGGATAAACATTTGATTTTAGAATTTACAAAAATCATCACAATCAAATCCATAATTAAATTAGATTAATTAAATCAAACCATTTGGTTAATCTAATCCTAATTTAAAATTCCATTGTTTTTAAAATTTCCCTATTTTCTAAAATTAATAAAATCTAAAAATCCAACTTATCATGACATCACATCCCCAATCCTCACATCACTCAACCTCTCCAAATATTCATATAATCCCCTTTCTTCCAAGGCATGTCATAACCAATGCCTCATTTCTCTAAAGCCTTACACACTCCAACCTACTTCATTTACTCCTCAAAATCCTCACATTTATGAGGAGGAGGACCAATCCTCCACCATTGACCTTAAAATAAGATCAACGATCTTCATCAGTTCAGGCAACATATAAATAGAGAGATTCCTCTCCATTCTAAATAAATAATAATTATGCAATGATGTTTTATCACTTTTCCCTCAAGAGCTTCAATCAATCAAACATTTATTGCATAAGGGGAAGTGTTGTCGAATTTCCCAAACGCTTCAGAAAATGCCTTGTAACTACATACTCATCACATTCAAATTAAATTATACATCAATAGGAGAAAGTGTACTTGTGGTAAGTGAAATTGTTTTCCTCTTCACTCAATCTGAGGTTATATATTTTATTGATTAGCCAATAATTTCATGTGTTGTGATTTAACTTGTCGAACATTTTACATTTGATAAATTGCTAATATTTTTATCATGTATACATTTTGACACATCTAGTTAAAGATGTTGCACACCAAAATCATCTTTGAATTCATCTTAGCCTCTTTGTCAAGTAATTTTGATTTGTTTTAAGCTAAATTTTATCAATAAAATTATCAAAATCTGATGAAATTTATGTTTCGAGGACTTCAACATAAATGCCCTATATTTGGTAGATTCACACACAAATTTAGTATAGTTGATCTATGTTTTAGTGACATTGTTAATCCTCTATCTATTTTCTATGTTTGTAAAACTTCAGTAGAAATGACTCATTTTTTGGCGAGATCACTTATAGTTTGGCAAAAATGTTACGTCTGACTCTATTTTCTATGTTTTTCAAGAATTGGTGGAAATGACTTATGTTTCAATGGGATCACTTGTAGTGTGGTAGAAATGTTTTGTCTGACTCTATTTTTTGTGTTTTTAAGAATTGGTAGAAATGACTTATGTTTTGGTAGGATCATTGGTAGTTTGGCAGAAATGCATTACTTGAGTCTATTTTTTGTGTGTGAGGGAATCAATAGAAGTAACCTGTGTTTTGATGGAATTTATTATATTTGGTGAAAACATTTTGTCTGGCTCGATTTTCTATGTTTTTTAGGAATTTATGTAAATGAGTTGTGTTTTGGTAGAATTGCCCTAATAATCGAAGATTTGTTAACTATTTTCTATGTTTACAAAGATTAGAAAAAATGCTCTCTTGTTAGCAGATTTATTATTACTCTAGATTTTATAATTTTGATACTAAATATGGTGATTTTTTTAGTAAATTAGTAACCTCTTTCATAGGTTTCACTTGTGAAATATCAAATCAAACAAACAAACACATAATATTTAGATTTAACGCTTAAAAAAAACCAACATTTCAATTTGTTACACTAAAATACTTCCTACTTGATTTGATTTTTTGTGTGTTTGTGTGATGTGATAATCAAAATGTGTATGCTCTGTTTTTGCACCATATAAAGGTGACCCTAAGTGACCAAAAATGTTCAGTTATCTTACCATCTCCCATCCAAATGAAGCTATGTATGCTCTCTTCTTGTCCCTATTAGGTGACCTTGAGGATAAACGATAATGGAGTTATTTTATTTTATTTGAGCTATATGAATTTGACTTAATACCCAAGTGCAAGTATTTAGGGTTAGGTGACTAGGATTTCATCCCCTAGCATTAGGACCAACCTCATGTTTTGATAATGTATAGAAATAGAGGGAGTCGCTGTCACTATTGGTCAAGTAATGTTATGTTTTAAGAACGTTGTGAAGTGAGGGGATTTCATGATGCAATACCTAAACCTCAGACAATACTTCTTGAGGTTCAATTTTCTGACAATACTCCACTAAAATCTTATAAATGGAGTGTGTGCAAAAGGGATAGACCCTCTCATGTTTCCCATTAATCGTTCTCTTTCATAATTTTAGGTCTTATGTACCTAATAATATATTGATTACGCCCTTAGTTTAGCCTTGCTTAGCCTAGTTTAATACTTAGTAGTCTAAAATAGTTAGTAGTGCAAGGGAAATCAATATATTCTAATATACTCATGACATACTACTTGAAGCGAGGTCTAATAGATTAACCTGTTCCTGCTTCTTCTGAGGTAGATATGTGGGCTACTAATTGCGTTTCACACCCATTATTACTATCACAGGGCTTGTGATGTGTGCTTTTATGTGCGTGTTATCAAAACCTGCATTTATTGAAAACCTCGTATGCTAAATTCAAATGAGATCAAATAAGAAGAATCAAAATTTAATCCAAATCAAAATCCAAACAATCTAAACTTAGATCAAAATCAATCCAAATTCGAGAAGCGTGCAAGTCAAAAGCAAACAAGACAAGCTAATCCAAGTCGAGGCAATCTAAAATTCCAAAATCACCTTAAATCCATGATCAAATGAATCAAGATTAAAATCTGATCTTAAATCCAAAATAAGCAAAGTGAGTTCAATTTAAAAGCTAACTTTGATCCAAATCCAACATCCAAAAAAAAATCCACATTTAAAGTCAATAGTCAAAAATAACTAACACTAATCAAAGTCAATTCCAAATCCAAATCCAAATCAAACTTTCAATCAACCACATCGTAACAAATCCATGGCACGTCTCACCAGAAGTGGAGATCGATATAATCCTACATTTGATGATGATTTTGGTGAAATTTTATTTTGTTTCGATCAAAATCGAGAAGTTCACACACAGTCTCATTTTGACAGTGAGGTCGACGCAAGTGACCACAAAACTGAAACCCGCACTGATCCACCTGGAACAGATCTAAGAAGAGCCAAATTTGAAAAAAAAAATGGAACAAATATATGAAATCCTATTACGACTATTACAGCTAGGTGCCAAAATCCTTGCGGGCTAGAAAAATTACAACACCATATCTCCACACAAGAAGATGGTATTCAAACATAACATCGAGACGAGGCTACTTATAGTCACGCCTCAAACCAGGATGAAAAAAAACTTGTCCGTACTGTGTGCTATCACAGGAAATTTAGAGGGGAATTTAGATCAAAGAGGCTGCTGTTTGATCTAAGGTCGTCGATATACAAAGATATAATTTTCAACTTGGATGGTGCGACAGCAAAGGAGGACGGCACAGAGGTCCTACAGCTCAGAGGAAGCTGGTCAAATTTAAGTGTTACGGTTGCATGCAAATATTGAATAGCTTTTCCAAGAAGATCAGAACGCAAAAAGAAAGTTTGAGAGATACTGAAAATAGGAATCTTTATTGTGGACCATTGGCAAACCTGTTGGAATGATGGGATAGTCAAAGTCATTGAACTCCTGGATTGGCAGTCTTGGATCACTCTGATTAGCAGGTGGCAGGGTTGGAGCGGGATCTGGCTGTGCATAATGCACAAAATCTGAACCGATTAGATAATATTTACTCGGGTGATTATGAAGGTTGATAAATGGCAATGTTCTCATTTTATTTTCTGACTGACTGTATTTGTTTATGGTTATTCTGCTCTCACCTGTAGGATATATATTGTAATAGGTCTAAACAAAGCAAAGGGTTCATAGTTTTGCAAATTTATAAATGTATTTGAAGTTAGAGTAGTTAGTTGTAGAAGAGCTGGAGCTCTTGTATAAGAGGTTGTGCAGAGTAGGAGTAGTAGTAGTTTAGGTGCTCAAATGCATTTGTAATTGATCAAATTTGTAAAAACTTAATTATTTTTGGTTTTTGTATGTCTCGGAATGAGACAACTTTTAAGTCGAGATGAGTGTTAGTATAGGTAAAGGGCAAATTGATTTATTTATAGAATGTCAATTATGTAAAAGAAGAAAAAATCATATGAAGACAAAAAGAAGTGGAATTCACAAAATTAATCCAAAGAGACATGTAGAAACGAAGGGCTATGAGAGAAGTTGAAAAGCTTATTTAATCAAGTGTATAGAGAAAGAGAAGGCGGGCCATTCATTTCAACAAAAAATTATCAATTGGGTCTCATGTTTGTTCTTCTCTATTTCATTCATGGTTTCTATCATTCATTGCTTTGCTTGTAAATCTGCTTTATTATTATTATTCTCTCCACTAAACTATTGTCAACATCCACATATATCCACACATCAACATACATCAAATAAGCCTCAAGGCACTCATTCCACCCAAGAATGGAAAGAGATGAAAGATGCTCTTATACGATTGTTGGCAAGGAAACAAAACAAAAAATTTGAATTTGAATAATTATTCTTATCCATTTGATAAAAGCCTTCTGCAAATCCATTTTACGTCTCATTTTGGGGCACCTAAATTTGATAAGTATAAAGGAAAAGGGGACCCATGTGACCATACCAAGGAATTCTTCATGGCTTGCCAATAACTGCAATATAATGACATTTTGTTCCTCCGGTTGTTCCCATGAAGCTTGTGTGACCAATCCCTAGAATAATTTCTCCATCAATCCAAAGGATCAACCACAACTTTTGCTAACCTATCTGAATGATTTGTAAATCACTTCTCATATAATGTGGAACATGGATTGACAATTATGGACAGTTTCAACTCTAAACAATAAAATGGAGAAAGTCTCTCATTCCTTTTGCTATAATGGAGGATCTTAGTTAGCATATTTCCCCACTTAGTTCCTAAGAAACAACTCGCAAATATCTTTGCAGTGAACCTTAACTAGGAAATGAATTATAATTTGAAACTATAATGTGTCACCACATTCAATGAAATCATTCAAAAAGGGATCCAAATAGAAAAATATGTCATTGGTAGGGGTTTTTCTGAATATTCCCCAAGTCAAACTCAAGCTGGTGTTGAGCCACAAGTAGACAAACATCCTAAGTTTTTTAACAAGAATGAAAATGTAGTGGGCAATGGAATCATAGAATCCAAACATGTACAAAATGTTTAATCAAGGCATGCCCAAAACATTTAATTTGTTCCACCAATTACTCTTCAACGAGCACCATCCAAGATGTAGTATCAACAAAGGACATTCACTCCTATTGGGGAACCCGTGATGGAAAATGTTTATCAAAAGCTTGTGGTGGAAAACATTGTGGTATACCCTTAAATAAATCCTTTGAAGAGGGTCAAACTAAACCAACATGGTACAAAGAGGATGATCATTACGACTATCATAGAGTCAAGGGTCGCGTTACATACAAGTGCATGCAACTCAAACATTATATACAATATCTACTAGATTGAGGGGAAATGAGCTAAATAATAATGCATTGTCATCTCAAAATCAAAATATGGTAATATTCAAGGATCCATTACCATAGCATGATTATAATAATTAGTAGTATAAGAATGAAGATCAAAACTAAGGTCAAAACACCTGTACCAATCACTTATAGTATCATAATTTCAAACACAATTATGAAAATTTTGTTGGACACATCATCAATAATCACATTGCCACTATCAAAATTAATTCTTGGCATCAAACTAACACAACTATGCCTATTGGGATTATTATCCTATGAACTTCAATATCCCATCTAACAAATCCCCTTCTAGTTTAAGACTATGTTATGATATTCTTATTGAAAAATTAGAAAATACTCCTGCACAAATATCCATTTTGGATATTCTTAAAATAGTATAACCTTATTAAACAACTAGAAAATACACCTGCACAGATATCCATTTTGGATATTCTTAAGATAGTACAACCTTATTGAACAACTAGAAAATACTCCTGCATAAATATCCATTTTGGATATTCTTAAAACATATGTTTTTCCTAAGGATATTTTGTATAAACTCCTTCAACAATCAAAGGTTCCCATAGATATTGACCTCTTGAAATCTCAAGCAATTGTAGGATATTTGTCCTCAGGTTTACAAATCACCTTTAACCACAATCACATTCTACTAGTAGGACCATCCCATAATGATCCCCTCTACATTGAGGTGATAATTTATAGGCACAAAGTCAGATGGGTACTCATAGATAATGGGTTAGGGATGAACATTTTCATGCTTAAATTAGTCAATCACCTCAGTTACTTTGAATTAGAGTTGGAAGCAAGCATCATCACCATCAAATCATATGACAATGCATAAATAGAATCAATTAGCACTATCTATTTTCTTGTCATTATTGGTCTTATTACACATCAAACCATCTTCCATATCATTGACATTGACCTACCATATAAACTTATCCTAGGCCATCCATGGATTCATGACATGCACAATGTTCCCTCTACTTTGTATCAAAGTATTAAATTCCTACATTTTAGTATGGAGGTAATGATTCATGGTGATCCCCAACCTTAACAGTAATGCAAAATGTTGTAAGGTGATTATAACTAGACCCTTCATTATCCCATTATAGGGCATGCTCTTAAAAAGGATAAGAGTGTGGTGACTAAGGCTCCCAAATCATCCTATATCCATTTGGATGAGCTTATGTTTACATCCAACAATCCCCTTTAAAAACCATCTTCCCATTTCATAATCAAAGATAAAGGTTGTAGGGATTATGAAATTGGAAATGCCTTCCATGTCATGAAGCTTTAGATATCCCAAAAAACCCATTGTAGGCCCAACAAGGTTTGGCTCAAGAAAACTAACTCCTATAAAGTGGGCTCTCTTTCATTTTCCATTAATGGTCTTCTCAATAATGAATATCTTAAATCTCTTGATGATTCATAGTTATACGGTGTTGGATTAGCTTCATGTTATCAAAACAACAAATATCCCACACCTAAAAAAATGCTGGAGAGAGTAGGCTATAAGGGAAAAGTCTTGGCCATAAATAAATAAGGATTATTAAGCCTATCCCCCCATTTGAATAAAAAGTAAATCGTGACATTGGATATAAACCCCCTGGTGGTGACCTATTTGATCTTGAAAGTGACACTACTACATTATCTAATGATGAATCTCTAGGTAATGACATAGAGTGATTTTATAGTGTCTATGATGAATTCATCGATACCAACCTCTTTGAAAATATTTTTATCCTTACGATTCATTTATACCTCCACTATCCTGACCTCATAAACCAGTACCAATAAGATCACATACCCTTCATATCTTCCAGAATGATGAGGAAATTTGTTGGGCTTCATAGTTTCTAGAAGAGGCATTGAATTATATCCATCCAAAGTACAAGCCATTACATAAATACTTGTGCCATTGAATATAATTATGTAGCCTATAGGGAGACATTCAGGCTATTCAAATATTAATTTCATAATCGATCGATCATTGCCATCCTTTCACACATCTCCTCAAAATGTGCACTACATTTCAGTGTAATAAGGATTGTTAATAAGCCTTTGAACCTTTGAAACAATATTTTGATAATCCACCATTATTAGTCCCTCCAACACTAGGAAAGGAGGGTTGTTGTTGTTTTTTTATTTTCACCACTAAACATGCCTTGGGGGCACTTTTGGCTCAACATGATAACAACAAAAAATAATGGGTCATCTATTATTTGAGTAGTACATTAGAGGCATATGAGAATAATTATTCACCTATCAAAAAAACATACCTGGTAGTAGACTTCACATCATAAAAACTATGACATTATGTGCTCAACAATTAGACTTTCCTCATCACTAAGGTGGTTCCCTTCGAGTATCTTTTATCTAAAGTGGCTCTATCATGTCAAATGGAAAATGGATTATATTACTTAGCAAATTTGATATTGAGTATATAAATAAAATAATAATCAAGGGGTAGATTTTTATAGATCAACTCATAAAGGCTCCACTATCAGATTAATAACCTTTAGCCATTGGTTTTCCTGATGAATCTCTCTTTTGTTTCATGGAGTCAAATAAATAGAAGATTTATTTCGATAGGTCATTCATGTTACACATCTCAAGGGTAGGTGTTTTATTTGTTACACTATATGTTAAAATTATCCCTAAGGCCTTTCACATCAATTTCACATGCACGAAAAACATTGCAAAATCTGAGGCCCTTATTGTAGGAATTCACCTCTCCATCAAATGGAATATCCAACACTTGTTAGTCTTCGGTGATTCCTAATTAATGATCAATCAAGTCAATGATCAATATCAGTTAAAATATGAAAAAAAAATGTAAAAAAATATGGAGGATAACCTCAAATAATACTTCAAATATATTTAAATTGGAATAAGTACTATGGACCAACAACAGATCGATAGATGTTATGCAAACTATTGGCTTGTTCTTTGAGATGTCTACATATATTCAACAATATCAATTTCTGATTGAATAACTCATCATCCCATCATATTATTACCCTAAATTTGAGATGTTATGTGAGATCATTAGTCCTAGCTCAACATGGAATCAAAATATATACACCTACTTCATGATCATACCCTTCCCAATGACCTATCATAAACCCAAAAAAATATATTTCATCTATAATGCATCTCGATATACCTTACATGATGGCACACTCTATCATAGAAGCTATGATATAACATTGATTCATTATTTAAAGAGGCTAATTTAGTCATCAAATATATTCACAATGTGATCTGTGGGGGCCATACTAGTGGAATGGCCCTTGATAAGAAACTCATTCACGCATGATACTACTATCCAACCATGTAAACCGATGTATGTGTGTGTTGAAAAGTGTGTTTCTTTCCAAAATCATGATGATTTGATTCATGCTCCATCACAATAATTACAACCAATATAAACTCCTTGGTCATTCTCAATGTGGGGACTCAAATCTCATAGGGAAGATAAACTCACCTCATATAATGGTCATAAGAACATACATACTACTACCAAATATTTTAGAATGTGGGTCAAGGCCATTCCTCTCACTTATGTGATCAGGAAGCATATATCTAAGTCCATCCTCAATCACATCATTTGTAATTATCATATCCCCTCCACTATCATTTTAGATAATGGTAAATACTTGAAATATAAGGACATCAAAGCCCTCTATACTTAGTTTCATATCTGGCATAGATGGATCACTCCTTATTATCTCCAAGGTAATGGTTAAGATGAGGCATATAATAAAACTATATTCAAAATACTTAAAAATATCTTCACTAGTGTTGTTCATGATTGGCACTTATAGCTTTTTCTTGCCTTATTGGACTAACATACCAACATCCATACACCTACAGGTGTATCACCATATTCTTGAGTCTTCAAATAAAAAATTATCCTCCCTATCAAGATTGAGTTTCCTTCCCTACATATTTCATTTTAGTATCTCATTAATGATCAGGAGTATCGAGTTTTATGACTACAAGAATTGGAAATATTGGATGAAAAGTGGCTAACTAGCTTGAATCACCTCAAAGCATATTAGAATCATCTATATTGTAGTTATTATAAATGCATCAGATTATGAGAATTGAAAGTTGGCGACCTTGTGCTAAAATAGAATCAATAAAACACCAATTCAAATCAAGAAACAAAAGGTAAATTTGAGCCTAATTGTCTAGGTTCATACATCATAATAGATAATTAAATCTTAGGTTCCTATATTTTAACTAGAGGAGCCCATGAACATCATGCATCTCAAGCACTTTTATGATTGAAAATCAGATCATTGGCTAT
>JARHVA010000460.1:4812500-4815000 GCA_037957365.1 Torreya grandis | reverse complement strand
AGTTTTAGAACAGCAGCCGTAAGACATGGGTGACGACATTGACAGGGCCCGTATTCCTCACTATCCTAGAGATCAAGATGATGCAGAGGTTCTACTTACTCTTAGAGAACTACGAGAAGGGAAAAGGCAGAATAACCAAGTATTACAGCAGTTGGCAGCAACATTACCGAGATTGGGTACTCCGAGGAGACATTCTCCACACCGTAAAGATGTCAGAAGTGATGAAGGATCACAGAGAGGCCATGGAACTATTTCTCGTACAGCGAATAGGCCTACTAGGCCTATCTTTGTGAGACAGGAAGCAGAGGAGGTGATAGCAGGTGAGGAGCATGAGGAGGCATTTACAGACACCCTTAGGGCAGCGACTGAAGAGTGGGAGTCATTACCACCTATGGTCAGGGAGATGATTACTTTGGATCGATTCCTCACACAAAGGAAAGAACATTACCGAGGTTGACAGAATGGGAGACCAAGACCCCAGAACAATGATCTGAAGCATGCTACGAGCAGGCTCACACTAGCGACATTTGATGGTAGTGGTAAGGTGACAGCACAGGCCTGGGTTAGTAAGCTGGATACATTTCTCACATTGCGGCCAATGGGTGAGGAAGATGCTATCAGATATGCGACACTACATCTTGAGGGAGTAGCTCATGATTGGTGGCACCATGGGATGGTGACACTCCATCATGATCGGATCACATCTTATCAGGAGTTTGTGGATAGACTGGTAGAGCATTTTGACAGGAGAGATCCAGAGTCCTATTTCCGAGAGTTGGCACAATTGCGCCAAAGTGGCAGTCTAGAGTCTTATATTGGTGACTTCCAGAAGTTGTCAGTCATGGTTCCTGACATTTCGGAGAGGCGACTAGTAGTACTCTTCATGGAGGGATTGACAGAACCATTGAGAGGTTGGATCAAAGGCTTTGATCCTCCTTCCTTACAGGAAGATATGAAGAAGGCGCGTAGTATGGAGATGGCAGCCCCATCTAGTAGATCTAACTCCAGAGGTACTTCTTCATCCAGGGACAGTAAGGGCTTCAACAGGAATAGAGAAAGACCAGGCTTCAACATAGATAAATCAGGTGTTAAGAATGATTCAAGGGCCAATCTAGCAGCACCACCTTTGGATAGAGAGGCTCTTAATGATCTAGAAAGGAAGAAGCTTTGTTTCTACTGCAAAGGTCCATATGATGCTAATCATGATTGTCCTTTGAGACCTAAGGGCAAAGCAAATCGGGTAATGTGGGCCTATTATGAGGATGAGGAATCAGAAGATTTTGAACATCACGATTGTTCCAAGGAGTCGGAGGCTGAGGCTTCAGAGCCTAGGGTAGAGGCAGAGTCAGAGCTCTAGATTCAGGAGGCACGTCTATCTAGCATCCAGCACGAGGGATCATTCAGACTCCAGGGAGTTTTGGCAGGATAGAGGGTCATTACCCTTCTTGACACAGGAGCCACACATAATTTCATTGATACTAGATTTGTGGAGAAGCGTGGACTCACCACAGAAGAGTTCGAGGGCATTAGAGTTAAGGTAGCTGACGGTTACACCCTCCGGTGTGAGCCGATGATCAGAGATCTCCCATTGCGCTTGAACAACTATGAGTTCAAGGCTGATTATTATGTGGTCAACATGGGGGATATAGATTTGGTTTTGGGCATGAAGTGGCTTCATTCCCTTGAGGTAGTCACTCTTAGTCTTAAGGATATGGAGATCCATTTTGATGTAGATGGGAAGACTCACATTCTTAAAGCAATACGGGATGGCAACATCAAAACCATTTCTTTACATCGGATGGAGAGGCTCATGCGGCATGATATGGTAGAGTGGGCTACCAAGTGCACATTGGCACCAATGCAGGAGGGACAACAGAAGACTGAGTACCATCCGGACATTCAGCAGTTGAGAGTCAAGCATGATAAGGTCTTTAGTGACATTCCACCAGGGAGACCTCCAGACAGGGGCATTGAGCATATTATTGAGCTTGAGGAGGGGGCTAAGCCCATTATGATTACTCCTTATCAACATCCTAAGCAGTTGAAGGATGAGATCAAAAAAACAATTAAGGAGTTACTAGCTATGGGTCACATTCAACCAAGCAAATCACCGTTTGCTTCTTCAATTGTTCTAGTGAAGAAGAAGGATGGCACCCTACGAATGTGCATTGAATACAGAGCCCTGAATAAAAGGACCATTAAGAACAGGTATCCTATACCACGTATTGACGAGCTTATTGACGAGCTTCATGGTGCACATTACTTCACGAAGATAGACTTAAGATCAGGCTATCATCAGATCAGAGTTCGCGAGCAGGACGTGGAGAAGACAGATTTTTGTTGCCATAGTGGACACTACGAGTTTATAGTGATGCCATTCGGGCTCACTAATGCACCAGCAACATTTCAGTCCACCATGAATAGAGTCTTCCATTCACTGCTGAGGAGGTTTGTACTTGTTTTTTTTTATGGCATTCTTATATACAGTAGGACTTGGCAG
>JARHVA010000460.1:4802500-4805000 GCA_037957365.1 Torreya grandis | reverse complement strand
ATCTTTTGTTAGTTTATGTGGTGTATCTCATATAGGTCTAAAAATATCCTCTTGGAGATCTAATCCTGTTATATGAGGTACTCCAAATGAACCGTCTAAACAAATGCATACTAATATTGAGTTGGTACCTAATAATCCTCCTATATTTGATAATGATAAGTTTTTCCCTAAGCTTAACCCAAACCTTGATAACTCAAATCCCTCTTTGACTATGATTACTGGACCAAATTTGCTAGTACAAGACAAACATGTTTATTCTAGTAAAAAAATGTGTTGGCATACCTATTTATAATCCTATGGTGACACACGTACATAATAAGGAAAATCTTGTGATTAATGATGATTATGGAGGAAGTAATTTAGTTGTGTTACTTGCAACATCAATGGCACATAATATCAAATAGATAAGGGATCCCCTCTCATTGATCTTATTTTTGGTAGTGACTTTGACTAATTTATTATTTTATCAGGTGGATACACTAAGTTTACGGACAAAAAGGTGACACTCATGGGGAGGGAAAGTTTTTTTTCAAAGGATGTACACCTTTTTGAAAATAGCATACAACCATTTAAAAAAAATGTGCTTTGGGATGGTACCAAGCCAAAAAGGTGCATGCCCTTTTAGAGAAGGGTGTATTCCCTTGGGCCACAAAGGGCATGCTTTTAAAAGCGCATAGTCCATTTTTATTTCACTACTATTTTTGCCTTTTCTCTCTCAAACCCATGTTTCATTTTCTTTCCTTGAATGAGCCCTCATGTTTTTAAGAGGATGTGCACGCTTTGGATTTGTATGTTGCTAACGTGATTCAATATTTTGATTGTGATGTCAAGTATGTTGATTATTAAATTTTATTTTAGGGTTTCAATTTATATATTTTTATGAGTAGGTCTTTGGAATTGAATTTCCGTTGAACTCTCTCACATTAATTTTTAAAAAAATGTATTTTTATAAATCTAGATATAAAATTCAATGGACCCAATGCTTCAAGAAAATGTAGAACAAAATGATGATCAAAACCCTCAATAGTTTGACTTTGTAGAATAAGAATCCTATTTTATGAACAATATAATGCAAATTGTGAACAATTACAAATTGTTCTCAATAGTTTGTGTCACTCCTCAAGTAATATTGGATGCAATTCATTATGAGTATATTAGAGGTCATATTTAACTAAGTGGGAAATGTCACTTCGCAACTTGATCCAATGTTGCATCAAAGAGAGGTCTTGAAACAATATTATTTTGATAAATTATCATATGAGAATATTATAGAAAAAAACAAAAGAAGATATGTGTGCTTTGTTTATTAATAATGGAACTAGGTGACCATCACCAATGAGTTGTAAACATATTAACATTGATTGGTGTGTTCATGTGGAGATAAAAAACAACTTTTGGGATAGATTTTGGATGGTGTTTTATGAGCCTCCATGCAATAATAATGAGGTTCCATTATAATTTTTAACTTTATTGTGAGTTTTTGATCCAGCAAATCCCAAATTATTTCGACATGAAGGCCTCCCAAGATAGGGGAGGTGGGTCCTGATTTGATTGACCTAGTGTTAGGTAGGACCAAAACCACCATAATTGAGTTCAAATAATTATAATGAGAATAACACATGCATTTAACCCTAAATGTTTTCATTGTACCACATAGATGGACACCCTTGAGGCAGTTACTAGTCTCACATAGGTTAAAATTGACCATGGGATGCATACACTGAAGACTTATATACAAGACCCAGGTGGTTGGATATCTAGTATTTTAACTCATACTATTGGTTCTAGTGTCTCTCTTAATAGTAGTGTCAGAAATAATAATCATCCTAAAGTTTCATTACATCATTACACATCATGCAAGATGAAGTGTATTGAACCTCTTGATTAGGTGTGACATACATGGGCTAAATCGGTGGGGAATAGACCTATATTTGTGTATAAAAGTAGTAGATAGATATGTATGCCATTTATAATAATATTCAACATATCTAGACACCATATAGACCATTATATTCCATCTATAATTTATTCAATACCTCAAGGCTATAGTATGTCTGAGTATATGCCATCTTGAGTTGTTTTAGTACCTTAAATGACTAACATGCCAGAGTATACATCATTTGTAAAAGATTCAACACCTCATGACACTAAAATTCTAGACTTTATTCCATCTATAGTTACCTCACCACCTCTCATCAACACATGTTGGCCTATTATCTAGGACTAATCTGCTTCACCTTTTATATTTGACACACATGTTAAATTTTAATTAATGTTTATTTATGGATGTAAAAGAATATTAAGTTTATTTTTTAGTATATCTTTACTTAATTGACTAATATTTGACTAAAATTTCCATTTGTTGCTTATATAGATATCATTGATATCTTAAATACCTCAGTTGCCTCAAATTCTATTGTTGAGCCTACAATCAAAGCTATGGTACGCTACTCTCAGGTTTGGAAAGTTACAAATTACGTAAAAGTTGTTATTTAATGTT
>JARHVA010000460.1:4772500-4797500 GCA_037957365.1 Torreya grandis | reverse complement strand
ATATGGGAATTATAATACTAAAATTACCCCCTCTATTCTCCATCAAGCCCTAAGATTGAAATTTATCATTGGTCAGATGCATCCCTTAAGAGAAGCTTCTCATCCTTGAGTGGAAAAACTAAACAAACTTTGAGTGTGTGTTATAGGAGAGTCTTAAGGATTAGATATGAGATTTTAGCTCCTAAATTTTCATGGTTTAGTCCTCTTTATATCCCATGGAGGATTATTCCTAGCTTAGGATGAGTGAGACATAGTGGTGAGTTTTCTCTTGGAGTCAAATGTCTCTTAATGACTAAAATTTGGTTAGTGAGAGGTGTATTTTATCATATATGGTTACTTTATCCCAATAAAATAACCATATATGAGGACATGTTTAGATATACTTTTTAACACTATAATATCCCTTCTACTCTTTGTTAGACACTGAGACTAAAAGTTGTAGTTAGCAAGACTCATCCCTGAGAGGGTAAACAAACTAAACTTTGAATGCAAATTTTAGGAGAGTCATGAGGGGTAGATATTATCCATAAAATACTAAAATTACATGGGTTAGTCCTATTAATGACCCCTAGATGATTCTTTCCCACTCAGGATGAGTGAGACAATGTTGAGTTTTATATCACATCCAAATATCTCTTAAGTAACTAAAAGTTGGTCAGTGGGAGGCATATCTTTTGATTTGTTATTATAACTTATGAACCATATTTTTATATGTATCCCTATGGGTGTATAAATTCTATAATCACCTTCCTTCGCTTTCAATCATGACCTACTATTGAATGTTTTGATTAGTTGGATGCATCCCTTAAGAGAATATTATTATCCCTAAAAGTATAAATTAAATGAATTTCCACCACACATTTAAGGAGAGTAAAGAAGAGTAGATATGAAAATTTACCTTATACATTATCATTTTTATGTCTTCTAATACCCCATAGAGTATTCTCTCTCACTTGGGATGAGCAAGACAAGGTAACAAGTTTTTTCTCATAGCCAAATCTCTCTTAAGTAATAAAACATTAGTTAGTAGGAGGCATATATTGTGACTTATTATCCCAATAAATTAAAAATATATGTGGATGAATTTGTATATCTATATAATATCTATAATTACCCCCATCTACTCTTTGTTATGCCCTATGATTTAAAGTTATAGTTGGCTAGACACATCTGTTAAGGGAATCTTCTTGTCCTTGAGAGCACAAACTGAGAGAAATTACACCACACATTTTAGGAGAACTATGTGGGGCAGAGACAAACTATTAGCTCCTAAAATTTCACATTCAAGTCCTCTAAACACTTTCACAAGGATTCTCTCTCACTCAAAATGAGTGAGACATGAAAACAAGTTTTCTCTCATAGCCAAATCTCTCTTAAGTGAGCAAAACTTGGTGACTTGGAGGTGTACCTTATGACTCATAAGCCCAATAAATGAAATATATTTTCATATTAGTGTGGATGGGCATATAAATTCTATTATTATCCCCTCTATTATTTATCAAGCCCAGGGACCAAAGGTTATAGTTGGACAAAAACATCCATTAAGATAATATTCTCATCTCTCAATAGGAAAACTGATTGAACTTTAGGTGTGCATTGCAAGAGAGTTGTGAGTGATGGGAGTCATTTTTATCCCTTCATTTAACCATTATGTTTTGGAGTTGTTTCTTATTAGGGCTAGTGTCCAAGGCTATCTATAGTAAGGTATTTATTAGGTTCAGATAATAGTGGTTTTTGGGGGGGTTTTCGAGTTAATCTATCCTAAGTTCGTACTTCCTAATGTCTTAACTAAATACTTGAAAAAAAACACACTTTCTCAAAATGTAAAGTCACTAAATTAAATGAAATTATTTGAAATAAATCACACAATGTTGTTAAAAACTAAACACACTGAAATAAAATATAAAATCCACATTCTAAGCTAAGTTTTAAAATTAAGATTATTGAAATTAAAGAAATGATAAATGTTTTTTAATAAAAAACACTAACAATCTATTCTAACCTAAAAGTTATTAATCCAATCACACAAATTATTTATATTAATTTCAATTAAAAATAAATTAAAAAAATTATAAATACCAAAAGTACACGTCATGTCTCCTTGGGGAGTGGGCCCTTGCTCATCTTTGGATTTAGGGTCAAAATAATTCTGTCTTTAGAAAGTTATCTTGACTAACACATAGAAATGAAAGATTATTCTACCACAAAATCTTATTGTATTCAAAAGTGAAAATTCTTAAATTGTTTCACACTTTCTAAAAATTGAGCATAGATATGCCTTTTATTGGATACATAAGAAACTATCCTAAATACTAGGTAACAACTTAACTAACTAAAACAAGAGGATATTCATAGAGATTGGTTTACATGGATAAAATAGAGAAGAGTGTTATAACAAGATACACACTTGGTTGGGAATATCCTCATAGGATTTGCAACTACTTCTTCCAACCATAACTGGTTACTGAATATTATATACAATGTATCTATATCATCTTATATAAAGTTGCAACTGATATCTACTATCTTCTATAAATGAAAATCTACTCATAAATAAAAGTCTATATATATACACATGTATAAATATAAAGTATCTAGAGGAGTCCTGGATCATCATGGAATAGTTGAAGAAAATTCTAGAATGCCTTGGAACATATTGTGGATAAGTCTATAGCAAGCTATGAGAGTCCATAACATGACTATCAAAGTCTATAGCTTGAATTTTGTAATCCATATCTTGACTATCATAATCTGTAACTCTCAATCAAGGTCTGTAAAACACCAAAAAAAGTCTAAAAATTCACTTGAATGATCATTTCATAGTAATGGTACTTCCTTGTATTCATGATATCATAGAAAAACTCTTATTTAGATGTTATAATACTTATATATATCATATATTAAAGACTAAACATGAAAAAAGTTAGAACATCATGTAAAGAATGTTAAGTCAGACTACATAAGCTTATAGAGACAAAAACATTCATCTTCTACCTTAGGCTAGTTATAAACCCTAAGACTACATGCAATTATCAACTCAAATGGCATATTTATGGTTGTGAAGGATGATATATCATGGTTGTAATGATTCATAGTGTGGACTCATCACTTCCCCCACACCTTACCTTTTGCAAGTCTCGTTACAAACTATCTTCTCTTGTCTTCATAAGTGTGGATTCTCTACTCAACCTTGAGGCTAAGATCATATATGGAGTATAAATATTTTAATATTATCTCATGAGGAGAAGCAAATCCCATATCCATATTAACAAAGTGAATCTAAAGAGTAAATTATTCATCAAATTGTGGCCCTGTGTTCTACCATAGAGACATGGGAGAAATCAATAGATGTGGTCTAAATCTCATCCCCATCTATAATTTTTGACCTCCTTGAAGTACATTGGTAATGATCTAAGAGATGGCCTTAAATTTTATAAGGGTCCATATTATTGTAGTAGGGGAGATAACTTCTCTCTTTTTTAATAGGACTGTCAACATATTCTAGCGTCAACTACAGGTAGTTACAACTTGATTAAAGAAATGTTGAACAAACAATTCAAAATTTATAATACCATCTTACCATCTTGTAGAGCCTGAAGATAGAGATAAAAAATTTTAGAATGTTGAAAATATAAGTTTTTAAATTTTTCCAATATCTATTGTGCATTACCAAATTGGGGTCTAGTGCATATACCAACTTTTCTTGTAGTACTCACATGATTGTTATATCTATCCTTCCATGCCATTTGATTTCTATAGGTGGAGAGAAGAGCTATCAATTATAACTCACCATAAAATAAAATGACCAATAAATCATTAGTGTTTCCCAAAATAATATCACATAGATAAAATTCACATAATAAATCATGTTTGTTAATAGTACTTTTCTAATAAACCATCAAGAATTATTCACTTGTGTTAATATCATGTGGAAATACACAAGAGATTTGGAATAACTGCCATCTAAAAAATTACTCATGCAATAATAAACTATAGGAGGTAGATGGGCTCCTACAAGCTAAAAGCTTTTCACAAGTTGAAAGGTAAATTATATAGTTGGTATGGCTTGTTATTCTAGTTGTTGCGCTTGTTTCAGGTCTTCTTAAAAAAATTATTTCTCTTTCTTAAGAATTTTATTATGATTCTTCAATTCTCCAAGCTCCAAATAAGTTTTTTCTAGTGACTTTTGACATCAATGTAAGACATGGTGGTTTGACATACTTGTTCTACCATAGGTTTGGGAAGTATAGTATAAGATCTTGAGGCTATAAATGCTTTCAATGTTTTATTCTCCTACTTAAATTTAAGGATATTCCTTCTCAAGGACACATCATATCATTAAAATTTATTGGTATACATCCACAGATCAATAAATTCATTATTAGATTCATCCAACTTATTATGTAATAATGTTACCTCTTCACCCTTCTTAAAATACTGAGTTTGAATGCTTTCAATATTTTGCAACAAAATAGAAATAAAAAATAATTACACCAAATATAATATAGTATATGAGTAATGTCCTCTACATTATGTTTGATAATACCTTCTAGTTGGGATAATGCCAAGGCATGATGTAGTTCTACATCTTCTGCCTCTTTTGATGGTCAGTCTTATTCATCAATCATGGGAGCCTTAAATTTATCAATGGATGTCTTTGTTGAGGTAAAAATAATAGTTTATTCAAAAACATCTTATGAAAAGGGAGTCTCCACTTCCTCTTTGTCTTGTACTACAATGGTATTGGATTCCTATCATAGGCTATCAAGGGTTTGTATAGGAATTACTTCATCATCATCAACAACTAATATTAGATTTATTATTCTTTTCTAAATGAGAGGAATAATTTATTTATGTGAGGCCTTCTAAGGTGCTTGATGTGGAACAGGGTCTATAGTAGGTTCATCTTCTATGATTTGAATGGTTTCTTGTGAAATAATTAATTGAGAAGATGGATTAAGGTTTCTTGCTGAGTACCCAAGTCTTAATCTTCTTCTTTTCTCTAATGGTACAACCACATTGAAGGGACTTGTAGGTATAGGTACAACAACCCTAAAGGTTGATCTTGTACTCTAGACTATTTCAAGAGTACCCACTTTGGAGGAAGAGACATTTGGTGTATCTCATGGTATAATCTTAGCAAGCTTTAGGTGTTTCCTCTTCTTTCCCTCACAAAAAACTATCCATGATTTTTTGCCCTACTCTTGCTAAAGAAAATGATGTTGTATTATCAACTGAATAAGTCTATGATGGTGGATAAAGAATGGATTAGTTAGGTACCTCATGGACATTACTTGTATATACCCTAAAAAAATTAACGTAATTTTATTTTATGTTGGGGTGTTGTAGGCCTTACTTCAAATGAATCAACATCCTCATTACAACATAACTAAAAACACTACACTGTCCATCACAAGTGAGATATTTGATGACATAAAAAGATACAAACCTCCATGGTTTTGATAAGGAATCTCTACTAACACCTTTGATTTTTCCATTGATTTCATAAACACACTCTAGAACTAGATCTCCCTCACCATGAAAAATGAGGATGAGGTCATTGAAAGAAGATATTCCTATGATCCTAACCCCTTCATTTGAAATCCCAAATAATTTGCTAATGACCTAGTTGGAGAATGGAATTTTTATGCCTCTAACAATGGATAAATTATTTTTCATGTGGAGAATAAAATTTGTGACAAGGTTTTCATCAAATCCCTAGAATTCTATTAGAATCTCAAGCCACCCTGTAGCTTCAAACACTAGTTTTAATTATTTGTCTCTTAAGAGACCTTCTATAGATTCAAGTTTAAATTTGTTTTTCTATCCCATTCTATTTTTTTCATGTCTCACAAATCACAATAGTTTGCAGCGCTACTCAAGAAGGAAAATGGTACTTCATTGGGTTCAAGCAATAGAGTATGGTATCAATGGTACCCATTTTGTCTTAGTGCTATGGAGGAAGCCCTAAGCTCTTGAAGCATGTTTTATGATGATGACAATGTAAGATTATCATGTCATGAAATAATAATGATTAAATATTATTACCTTTTTGTCTATTTGTAATCATCACATCGCCAATCCTTCTATCAATTGTTTGTCCACATGAGTTGTGATGTGATGACAAAGACAAGGTCATCATGAAAGTTCATTTTACTTGATAGGATAGATTTTATAGATTTTACTCAAGTGTCAAAAAGGTAAATTTTTGAAAGGATTCCCTGATAATGTGGGAATATCCTAGGAGTAGGTCCACACACATCCTTTACATAAAAACTATGGAGATTTACCAAAGATTGAGCATATACTTGTAGACTTAGAAACTTAAAAAATACCCCTTAGTAAAAGTATAAATACTATACCTATAAAAATCATGATGTTATCCTTTATTGTCCTTTTTACTTATTCTAACAAAAAAAAATTGTATTGAATAGTTTGAAAAATGGTACAAAATAAGACAACATCAATGTTTATTATTTTGGAAACAAGGAGAATCAATCATAGATGATAATCAATTATGAATTTTTTAACTCACTTTTTTTATTTCATTTTATATTTTTTTCCCCTTAAATAGCCATTTACTATATTTTTGGTCAAGGTTCATTTTATAATACATGATCAGCCAACAAGCTAGTTTTTTGTTCATGACTATCAACAATGTCCCTAAAGATCTTCATTTTTGAAATTTATTATTTATTTTACTTTTTTATTTTTTTATTTATTTTAATTTTTTAGAGAATAGGTGAATCCATTCCTTTATTAAGACCATCTTATCTTCAAGGATCAGTTTTTATGGAAACTTTGAGTTGTTCCATGAGACCAAACTCATTTTATACTACCTGGATAAATTCCTTTTTACTAGAAGGCTTCTGGTACAACATCAACCTATGTCCATTGACTATAAGTGTCTTTCTATTACCATTTATAGGTAGAAATTTTAATTAACCATTATCAAAAATTGTTTCTATCTAAAATGGTCTTAACCATCTAGTTTTCAATCTACCTTTGAAGTGTTGGTAACTAAAATCATACAAAAGTGCCCAGTTTGTTTTTGAACTATCTTTCCTTGATGTGCATATCATGTCATTGTTTCTTTTTATATTACATCATGTCATTATTTTGTTTAGTATTCCATCATCTTTGTCTATTGCAAATCTTCGATTCTCATTTCATTCAGCTCATTTAGTTGTAAAATTCTCTCTCTTTATGCTTTATACAAGTTAATACCTACTTCTAGTGTAATCCTTAAAGTTTGCATCTTAAATTAAATTTAAATGAGAGGTTTCTTACCAAATATAAATTCAAATCGTGAAAAAATATTAGTGGTTTTCCACATTGTGTTGTATAGCCATACAGCTTTTCTAAACTTGGTTTCCAAAAAATTTATACTATTATTGATTATCTTGGTAAGGATATTCTCTAATTATCTATTATTAACTTATACCTATCCATTTTATTATGGGTGGTATGGAGAAGAATTTATATTATTGACTTGGTAGACCTATGTGAATGCTTGAATCATTTTGTAAATTAATTGGGGTCCCTAGTCAGCCATTATCTCTCTAGGTGCTCCAAATCTCTACATGATCCTGGAGTATAAAAAGTCTACTATTGTCTCTTCTCTTACAAATCAAATAGCTTATACTCCATCCCATTTGGTCACATAATTTTTAGATACTAATAAATACTTCTTACCTTGAGAAGGTGGATCTATGGGCCCAATAAAGTCCATGCCCCACTTTTCAAAGGGTTCATAAAACTACTTGAGGATGGAGGGGCATTTCAGAAGATAATGTAAGTTTACCCATTCTTTGACATGGATCACATTACCAAATGTACCTTTTTACCTACTTATAAAGAGTTGGCCAGTAGTAGCTAACTCCAAGGATCTTGTGCATTATCTTTTTGACAAAGTAATGTCCTCCACCAGGTTCGTCATGGAAAGAATGAATGATGTCATACATTTCATTCTCTTTGACACCCATATGAAAGACATGATCAGGTCTATATTTAAACAGTATACCATTAATCCATCTAAAACAAGAACTTGATTTAATCAAATAGTTATTTTCTTTTCTAATGAATTGAAAATAAAACTTCCCTGTAGCCAAAAAGTTTGCTATATCAACAAACCAAGGTGATTGTGCTATAATAGAAAATAGTTGTTTATCTAGGAAATTGTTTTGTACAAGTTCTTATTCACCTGCATTGTTCAATATAGAAAAAAATCCACAACCACATTGAACTTACCATGTTTATCAATGATTAGTATATCAAATTCTTGTAATAGCAATAAACATCTTATAATTCTTCCTCCTACCACTAGTTTGTTCATAAAATATCTAATAGTTGTATGATCAGTATTTTAAAATATTTTGTAACTAGTGATATAGTGCTAAACTTGTTTATGGCATAAATTACAACAAGGAATTCTTTCTCAGTGGTTGCATAGTTTCTCTCAGTAGGATTCAAGTTCTTGTTAATTTAATATATGGTGTGCATATGTCCTTCTTCATATTTTGGTCCTACAATTTCCCCCATAGCATGATTAGATGCAGCAGTGTAAATATGGAAGGAATATGACCAATTAGATCCTCTTAAGACTAGGGAAGAACCTAGTTTCTCTTTAATAGTCTCAAAGGCTTGTTAGCAATCTGGACTCCAAATAAACTCACTCTATTTTGTCAATAAAATAAAAATTAGAGCAATAATATTGATAGAATATTATATAAACCTTTTATAATATTGTGTATGACCTAATAATATTTTGATATCATTATGTTTTTGATGAATAGTTCAATTTTATTTCGATCCACTTGTATTCCTTTTGCAAAAATATGATGTCCTAAAACTATCACTTCCTCTACCATGATCAAACATTTTTCATGAATCAAGGGCAGATGGTGTTCATTACATATATTTAGTATTTTGATTAGATTATTTAGACTTTCATCAAAGGATTATCCATGAATATTAAAATCATCCATGTAAATTTCCACACAATCATTAGTTAAATCTAAAAATATGGCTAAGACTACTCATTGGAAGGTAGCAGGTGCATTAGATAAACCAAAGGGAAATACCTTATATGCAAATGTTCATTATGGACAAGTTAAGTTCATTTTATTCTAACCTTCAAGTGCCACTTGTATCTAATTGTACACACTAAAACCATCCAAGAATGAGAAGTATCTTTTCTTTGCCAAGTTGTCAAGTACTTGGTCAATAAAGTGTAAAGGAAAATAATCTTTCATGGTTTCTTTGTTCAGTTACCTATAGTCTATGCATACTCTCCATTAACCATTTTTATTAAGAATAATAACCAAGGGAGAGACACATTGGCGGTCAAAAATAGGATAAATGAATTCCACTTCTAGCAACTTTCTATCTCAATTTTCACAATGTCTCTTAAGGCAAGATTAATTATTCTTTAAGATTGCCTTATTGGTTTAATGTTCTCTATGTAGATATGGTGGGTGTATACACTTAGATATATTTCCTTTATTTCTTGATATTCCCAAGAAAAATATTTAGTATTTTCTCTGAGTGCATACAATACCTTTACTTTTGAATCATTTGTCAACCAATTGTTTATGTTGACTAACTTTCCTAGTACTACTGTTATTTGCTTAGTGCTGGGATGAGAAGAAACTATTTGTTTGAATTCACTTGTTAAAGATTTGGGAGGAAAGGGATGTGGAAAAAAAATATGAAATGTGATAACATCTTTGATAAATTTATTTCCTAGAGAAATCACTCTAGCTAGAGGACAATAGAAGGCTATCAAAAAAGTATTTTGACCTTCATGTGCCCATTGCATAACACTATGTTGGATGTCTCTATTATCATACATATTATTAGAAGAGGTGGGAAAGGATGAAAATTTAGAAAGATAGGAAGTTTTGTCCTTATAGGATCCTCTATCAAAGTCCATAACTGGACTGTCAAGGTCTGTAGCTAGATTGACAAGGTGCGTAGATGGACTATCAAAATATGTAAAAATCATGATACTTCTTGTTAATTCATCCTCTATTTATTCCACATGATCAGTGATTGTGACCATAAATATAGAGGAAATACTATCAGTTTTCTCTTCAATTTGATCTACCCATAACTATTTTACAAGATTTATTGATGATTGTGTGGGTGGATATAAAGAAATGCATTTTGCATTACGATAATTTGAGATGGTCATATTTCCTGATCTATAATCAATTAGGGTTATCAATATTGATAACTAGGGCCTTCCTAAGATCTAATTGGTATAAAATTTATTTTTTTTTAGGTTGGAGAACAATAAAATCAATAGGGTACTCCCATGATTCTATAGTTAATGTTATATCTTCAATGACGCCTTTTGGTTTAGTAATATAATGATCTACCATTTATAAGATTATGGTGGTGGGTTGTATATTTTATAGAGAGTTATTTTTCATGGTGTTAGTATTCATTACATTTTATTATACCCTAAGTCCACCAATACATTTTCTATCTTTCTTTCAAATCATTACAGAAATGTCAAGACTCCTTGGATCCCCATACTTGGGTAAAAGTACATTACCTTCTAATAAATCAACAAGCTTTCCATCTACATGTATAGTCTTGGGATATTGTCTTTTCTTTCTAGGTGTATTAATACACAAATTTATTATCACTTTATTGAGTTCTAGAATGTCACTAATGACTTGCAATAATAGAATTTCTATATTGCACTTTCTAAGTTCCTTAATCAATTCAGATTCCCTATTTTTTTCCACATCCTTCAATCATTATGGAAAGGGAGTAGGTAGAGGAGTTGTAATGAATTCCTCTATTTTTATTGGTTTCTCTTTTAACTCTTCTTATTTCACTAATTGAGTCTAATAACTTAATTTTTCATGAGGCATTTTTTTGAGGATAATCTGAGGTTCTTTTAATGTTTTTCCTGACTTGAGATGTATGTATACACATTAAATAACACCTACCCCTATGGTTTCACCTTATTCATTTACATAAACCTACCTATTATTTGGATTTTATACTAGTTGGGTAGGTATCTGAGGTTAGTTTACTTACTCTATAGGGGGTGCTTGAGTTCCTTGAGTAGCCATCAATCCTTGTTGCTATGTAAACCTTCTTTGTTCTTGATTACATTTTGGGTCAGGGTTCCAATGTTGATTTATGCATGGTTGCTAATGAGCTTGGGGTATCCAAGTTTTTTTAAAATGTTGGGGCATCATCCATGGTTATGGCATCCATTCTTGGTTGCCCCACTAAGGTGGTGTTGCCCAAGCTTATTGTGGTGCATGGCATTATGTAAAAGGAATCCTTAAGCCAAACTGTTATGGTTGATTTTGTGGAAAGGCAATTCCTTACCTTTCCACATAATTTACTTCCTCTGTGGTCTATATAGTATGTTTGAACTAGTTATTAAGAGTAGGAAGGTGACTACAATTTCTTGTATTATGATCCTGAGCATCACATATTCCACATATTTATGTTTTATATAGAGGACAATTTTTTAGCGTTATTTTAATCTACACTTTGGACAATAGATTTATAATAGTTTAGTGTTATATTTAACCTTAGCTTGAAATCCATCTAATTTATGTTCAATTGGACCAATATATTTATTTTTAAATTTTCTATTTCCTCCATGAGTCAGTTTACATCACTAGATTTCCCTAATTTACCTCTCCTACTGCTAGGTTTTATCTTAGAGTAGTTGGTATATAGTCATGTGATATCTTGGAAGTCTAGTTTGGTAATATCTCCCTTCCTCATGAGATTCAAATAATCCCTAGAGTAATCATCCAATCCTTTAAATAAAATAGTTTTGATCACTTCCTCGAGTACATTTGTTATTGGGTAAAGGCAAATCAGTGTAGATAATATTTAAGGTTCTCTTCTTTATTCTATTTTATCTTGAATAATTCTTCTTTTCTATCTTGGACCCTACATTAATCTTAGTATTTATTCATGAATATTGTTTCCATTTCTCTCCAAGTGATGATAGAGTTTCTTGTTAGGCCCATAAACCACCTCTTTACTCTTTCATTCAAAGTAGAGGGAAAGAGTTTCAAATTTTGATTGTCTAAAGTGTAATCTTAGGTTTCGCTGAGAACTTAAAACTCAAAAAATAATTGATCTATGTCTTTAGTATATTAAATGGGGAACTGTTTATCATTATTGTTCGATAATCATTCTAAAAGATGATGGGGTAATAAAAATTCCTCTTAGGAGGATTCCTGCAAGGGTTTTCTACATGACCTATATTTTCTCCCATTGTAAATAGAATTGTATTGATAGAAAGAGATGCTTCAAGATATTTTAGTTGTTCACTATTTGAAAGTTTGAATTTTATAGAGGAAGATTCTTCTAGATCCTAGGATATACTTCCAAAAGACTCACTTATTTCTTTCTTCAATCTTTCTATCTTTTTTGAAAGTACATTGATTCTCTCTCCTAAAAGATGAGGATATTTTGGAACAAACCTTCGTTATGAATCCCTTTGCCTACTCATATACTTGTATTTGACAAGAGAGTAGTTTATTATATTTTTTAATGTTAGTTTAATAATTTACCTTATTAACACTTTGTAAGAAGTCCCATGCAATGACACTAAAAATGATGAGAGTCATTATTATCCCTTCATTTAACCAATCTATGTTGGTGTCATTTCTTACTAGGTCCAATGTCTAAGGATATTTAGAACAAGGTATTTATTATGTAAAACTAATAGTGTTGGTTGGGGGGGTTTTGGAGTTGATCTATCCTAAGTTCCTACTTCCTAATGTCTTAAATGATTGAAAGAAAGACACTTGCTCAAAATGTAAACACACCAAACTGAATGAAATGCATTGAAATTAATCACACAAAGCTATTGAAAAGTAAACACACTAAAATGTCACTTCTCTAATGCCTTAAGTACACATTAAAATATTTATAATATACATCAAAATTTGTTAAGGGAACATACAGAAAACAATAGAATACCTTGGGATGTATTCTATTACCTCTTTAGCTGGGCTCAGCCATGTTAGCCACACCATTCTTGGTTTATAGATTAATGGGGTTTAGAAATGTTGTTTGGATGTCCTTGGATGTAAATAATTCATACATTTCCCTCTATTATGCATCAATTCCTAAATTACATATACTACAAAAAAGTAATCATAGTTTCAGGTGCATGGTATGACTATCCTCTACAATTAGTGATATATTATCCTCCTCCCTCACCACCACTATCAATGGTTGATAAAAATATTTAGGTTCATTATTTAGAGATGCTTGACACACCTATTTAAGATCATTATTCATATATGGTTGATACACATTTGCAATATCAACATACAAAGTTGATTGTTACACATATATAAGATCTATCTATTTAGTCAAGAAGTGATCTTACTTAGAAGAGGAAATTAGGATAAGTCAAGAAGCATGGAAAACTTAAAATAGTCTTTATGAATTCCTTAAGAATAATTCTTTCAAAAATAATGGCAAGGATAACTCTTTCAAAAAAAATTCAAGTCCTTCTCAGGCAAGTGGACCTTTTCAAAAAGTTTGAAGGGTAAGTGGACCCCTTCAAAAATTTTGAAGGGTATCTTTTGAACATTTTGAAGGGGAAGTGGACCTCTTCAAAAAATTTGAAGGGAAATTGGACCTTTGAAAAAAATTTGAAGGTTATCTTTTGAACATTGCAAAGGGCATGTAGACACTTGCAGAAAAACTGAAGGGTAGATTTGCAAAAAGTCTAATGGGTATCTTTTGAATGTTGCAAAGGGCATGTGGAAACTTTCAAAAAAGCTAAAGGGTAGATTAAAAAAAAAATTGAAGGGTGTCTTTTGAACATTATAAAGGGCATGTGGATAGTTGTAGAAAATCCAAAGAAATGATGTGGATAAAAAGTCTGAAGAAATGCCTCACGGACAAAAAGTCTGAAAATATGCCTCATGGATAAAAAGTCTAAAGAAATGACGTGACCAAAAAGTCTGAAGAAATGCCTCATAGACAAAAATTCTAAGGAAATGCCTCATGGACAAAAAGTTTGAAGAAATGCCTCACAGAAAAAAAAAAGTCTGAAGAAATGCCTCACAGATAAGAAGTCTAAAAAAATGCCATGCAGACAAAAATTCCAAAGAAAATATTTCTGAAGGACATCTCCTATTATAATCCAATGATGAATTCTTTTTAAGAAATTGGAGGACACTTCAGGATGAAATGAACTTGGATAAAAAGTCCACATAAATTGTCTCAAAGACACAAATGCCCATAACAATTTGCACAAAGGAACCTTATGAAAGAATTAAAGCAAGGTTAAAAGATGAGCAAGTCTTGAAGGATTGGCATTACAAGGAATATTATAAGAATGCCAAAAAAAAATAAGATCATGCCAACATGCCAAAGTTTAATGCTCAATACAAAGGGTAAAGATCAAGTATATCAAGGATAATCAAAAGGAGATAAGTGAACCCATGATACAGAAAGTAGTGAGATGAAAAAAGGGAAGAAAAAAACCTTGGTGGTTAATGGTAGAGCAAGTATTAAAACTAATTTTACTTTGAAAGATCAATGGCTCATGTTTGATCAGTGCATTAGATATAATGGTACAAAGCAAAATCAGATGATCCTCTGAGTGCATGTGCATTTGACAAGTGTCAAAAGGTCATAAGGAAAGATCCAACAAAGAAAAGAATGTGAACTTGGCATGATGAAAGATTTAAAAAACTTACAATCAATGTCTTCTAATTGTTTGTAAAGGAACAATTGGAACTGGTGATGAACTTGATATATCTTCATGGAGTTCAAGATAATTCAATCAAAGTGATCAAAGAAGTGGTCCAGTTAAGTAGAAGTGCAAATACCAAAGATAGTAAAGGCATTTGAACATTGCCATTTGAAGCATGAATCGAGACACGAAGTCAGAGTAACATTTAATGTAGATTAGAAGTGATTGAGGAAGCAGTGTAGTTAAGTAGAAATGTAGATGCCAAAGATAGTAAAGGTATTTGAACATTGCCATTTGAAGCATGAATAAAGACACAAAGTCAGAGTCACATTGAATGTAGATTAGAAGTGATCAAGGAAGCAACATAGTTAGGTGTAGTGGAAGTGTAAATGCTAAAGATAGTAAAGAAATTTGAATGTTGTCAAGTGAAACATGAATCAAAACACAAATTCAAAGTCACATTAAATGCAGATCAAAAGATTGAACTAGTTAAGTATAGTTGAAGTGTGAACACTTTACATATCAAAAACCCTAAGATGCATATGTCTATATATGCTATGAATAGATCATTTGAATGCTACTATATTTTATTGCTATTGTGATAATAATTAGAGTGTTAACTCAAAATTGTTGAGTGAGGACATATGTAGACAGCATAAAAAGGGTAAAGAAAATAAGGTGTGTCAAAGTAGAAGATAGCCAAACATAAAAAGATAAAGGTAGATAAGTTGAGAAGGCACATAGCGAAGGTGCAGTTATAGACTAGACTTATAACAAAAAAGTGAACAAGATTCATTCTGAATCACTTATGTATTTTGAAGTTGCAGCTTCATTTATCTAATAGATTGGTGCCATCAAAAAAATTGAGTTGGTGCTTAGTTAGGAAGTTGACACTTCCTTAGAATGGGTGCTCTTAAATGTAACTAGTGAGGTTTATTAGTGAGACTTATTTTTTGTGAGGCTAGATTAGAACAGTAGCTTCTAGCAGCTTTTCTCACCATGGTTTTTTCCTTTGGGTTTCCACATAAAAATCTGGTGTTGAGCAATCTTGTGTGTGTGTGTGTGTGTGATATCTATTATATTATTTACTTTACATATAATTTAAGTATCTTTTTAAAAAGTTTTAAGAACCAGGTTTTAGCTCATCTACTGATTCACCCCCGCCCCCTTAGTAGATAGTGTGTTCAACAATTGGTATTAGAGCATAGGTTCCTTAGGAGAAGCTTAATCAGCTCAAGTAGATTATGATTGGTGAACATAATGGCCTGATAAGAAGGATCTTCATCAAAAAAGGCTCCTCTATTTGATGGGTATAACTATGCTTTTTGGAGCATAAGAATGGAAGCATTTTGTCTTCCCTAGGCTTTGATGTATGGATGTCAGTGGTAAATGGTTACAAAGCTCTTGTTGTAACTCCTATTGATTAGGTAGCAAAAAATTCTTATGAAAACAATGCAAAAGCTAAGAATGTTATTCCTTATGGGTTGTCAAACTCTGATTTTGTCAAAGTTATGCACTACCAGAGTGCAAAAGACATCCAGAATAAGTTAAAAAGTATTTATGAAGGAGATGTTAAAGTGAAATAGGACAAGATGCAAACACACAAAGGATAGTTTGAAAGCTTGAAAATGAATGAAGAAGAGAAGATAGCTGACTACCTCTTTAGGGTAGATGATATGGTTGATGCCATAAGAGGACTTGGAGAAACAATAGAAGAATTGACTATTGTCAAGAAGGTTCTGAGATCCCTTCCATCAAGATATAACCCCAAACTTTTAG
This sequence comes from Torreya grandis, assembly GCA_037957365.1. NCBI lineage: Eukaryota > Viridiplantae > Streptophyta > Pinopsida > Cupressales > Taxaceae > Torreya > Torreya grandis. Next base: position 4,781,011 of record JARHVA010000460.1, on the reverse strand, counting down.
CCATTGAAGAAGCAAGATATTTGGACAAGCTTACCATGGATGAAATACATGGAATGTTCAAAGCCTATGAAATGAGGATGGGGGAGACAGACATAGTCAAGAGAGAAGTAGCCTTCAAGGTAATAAAATATGCAAAAGAAGAAGCCTCTATGCTCAATCTTGAGGATACTGATGGTGAAGAAGCAATTTTTTTTGTAAGACTAAAGAGAGGATCAGGTAAGTATAAATTAAAACTTCCATTCAAGTGTTTTAACTATGGAAAGGTAGGACACCTCGTTACAAAATGTCCATTTAATAAGAAGGACAACACTAAGCAAGTTGAAAATGTCAAAAAGGTAAAACCACATTATGCTAAGAAGAAAAACTTCTTCAAGAACAAAAAGGTGTTATATATAAAATAAGAAAGTGACTCAGTAAGATAAAGTATTAGTGATAGCTCTGACGATGAGAATCGTTGTGCCTTTCTAGTTGAGGGAAATGAGTTCCTATTTATGGTAGAAGAAATCACTTCCTTGAATCAAGAACAAAATTAAGATGAAGATTGTGATGAAAGAGAAGAAGGTGAGATTGATCTTGAAGGTGAACTAGTGTGTGCTCTAGAAGAAATCAAAAATCTTATAAAATAAAACTCAACACAGAAGAGGCATGAGAAGGAGCTTGAAAAGGCTGATCAAATGATTATGATGCTAAAAAATCAAGTTGAGAAAGCCAACAAAATAGTAGAAGTTATCAAAATGGATATCCAACCAAAATATAACGAATGTATGAGACTTGAAGCATAAGTAGTATCCTTGAGGAAAGAACTTCAGAATGCAAGATACCATATAAGAAAAATCTTAAAGCTAATGAAAGGATAAGAATTTTTTAGTGAGTTGATCAGTGTGAAAAAGCCTTCAAATGAAAAGTCAGGTCTTAGATATGATAAAGAAAAAGGATCCTTAGCTTTTACATAGATGAACTTGTATGATAACTTAAAGAAAGGAGGAGAAGCAAAATATATGAACAACAAAGGAGTGATGAAGACAAAGACCAGAAAGGACATAAAGACTAATACAAGGAAAGATGCAAAAGGATACTTCAAAGTGGCAGACCTAAAAAAGTAGAAAGGTAAAAGTTTTCAATATATTACACTAAAAAATGATATGACCAATTCCGCTCCTTTCTTTTATGGTTATTATTTTGTTGTAATTAGTTTGGTCATAGGATTGTTGATTGTAGATTCTTTCCTACTAAAGGATTTAATTTTACTAGTATAAATTCATTTGCTCCTTTGATAGATTCAAATTTAATATGTTATAATTATAATAATTTTGGACATATAACTAAGTATTATAGAGCTCACATTGCAATGAAAGAAAGTACAACTTAGGCAAAGGTAGGTTTTTAAATGAGAATATAGTTTCAAAGGCCACTTTTAAAGAGAAGAGAAAGGCAAATGAGAGACCCAAAAAGATGTGGAAGGTGAAAGATTAATCCTTGATTTCTCAAATGACACTCCATGCAAAAGAGAAAACTTGTGGGTCATAGACAATGGTTGCTCAAATCATATGACTAGGGCCAAGAGCAAATTCAATAGTTTAAGCAGATGTAAGGAAGGGACTATCAGTCTAGGTGATAACACTATAGTCAAAATAATAGGCAAAGGAACCTTGCACATAGATGGAAAGCTTCTTACACATGACATCCTATATGTTAAAGAACTTAAATATAATCTTTTAAGTGTAAGTCATATGTGTGATAATGGTTATGAAATCACATTTAATGTTGAAGGTTGTAAACTAAAACGAGCTATAAAAATTGTTACATAAGGAAGAAGAACTAAAAGCAACATATACAACTTGATTGAAGAAAATGATGCAAGTTGCCTCATGGGAAAAGTTGATGAGAGCTAGTTATGACATAAAAGAATGGGTCACATCAACTTTGAAAATCTATTCAATGTAAGCTCTAATAAGTGTGTTAGACATATGCCCAAAATTTTCAAACCTATAACATCACATGTAGAGCATGCCAACTAGAAAATTAGACAAGGGTCAGATTTGAAGCAAAAGAATTTACGACCTCAAAACCCATATAAGTAGTTCATACAAATTTATGTGGTCCTACTTGGACAAAAGGATCCAAAGGTGTATATTACTTTATGCTATTTGTAGATGACTTCTCGAGGATAAATTGAGTAACTTTATTGAAAGATAAATCACAAGCCTTTGAGAGATTCAAGATCTTTATTGCCATGGTTGAGAATGAAATGGGAAGAAAAATCAAATGTCTAAGATCAGACAAAGGTGGAGAATTCACCTCTAATGAGTTTATATAATATTGTGAGAAGCATGGGATTAAGAGATAGTACTCTGTTGCATGAACTCCACAAAAAAGTGGAGTTGTAGAAAGAAAAAATAGAACTATGAAGGAGATGGCTAGAATAATGCTAAAAGAGGCAAAGCTTCCTAATGGATATTGGAAAGAGGTAGTTCAAATAGTAGTATATATCCTAAACAAAGTTCAACTTAGGGAAAAGAGTGATAAAACCCCATATGAACTATGGTTTGAAAAACCTACATCCATAAAATATTTTAGAGTGTTTGGAAGCAAGTGCTACATCAAAATAAAAGAGGCCAAACTGGGAAGTTTTGAGTCAAGATGTGATGAAGGAATTTTTCTTGGATACTCCACTCATAACAAAGCCTATGTGTGTTATAATAGACAAATGCATAACATAGCTAAAAACATCAATGCCAAGGTAGAAGAAGGATTCAAACAAGTTGAGCCTAATGAGGAGATCAAAATTGAAGAATCAAAAGGAGCAAAAAATGTAGAAGATAGTGAAGAGGAAGAAGAAAAGAGTAAAAAGGCACCTGTAAGGTTTTTTCAAAAGGAACATCCTAAGGAGAAAATAATTAGTAACAAAGACAAGGGTGTTCAGACTAGGAGAAGAGATGTAATAAACAAGGAACAAGTCAACTTTGTTGTACTTTTAGAAATTGAGCCTAAGACCTTCAATGAAGCTAGCAAAGATGAAAAGTGGCTAACAACCATGGAAGAAGAACTCAACCAAATTGAAAATAATAAAACTTGGGAATTAGTTCCTAGACCCTTGAACAATAATGTAATAGGAACTAAGTGGGTTTACAGAAACAAACTCAATGAAGATGGAGTAGTCATAAGAAACAAATCTAGACTGGTGTGCAAAGGAATGCACAAGTAAAAGGCATAGATTTTGAAGAAACATTTACCCCTATGGCAAGACTGGAAGCTATTAGAATGTTCTTAGCATTCTCTATTCACAAAAAATTCAAAGTATATCAAATCGATGTGAAGTCAGCATTTCTAAATGGAAACTTAGAAGAGGAAGTGTACATTGAATAACCAAAAAGATTTCAATTTGCAGAGAAAGAAAATTATGTGTGCAAACTAAAGAAAGCTTTGTATAGTTTGAAACATGCACTTAGAGCATGATATTCATGATTGGATCAATACCTGTAATGACAAGGTTTTAGAAAAGGGTGTGCAAATAGAAATATGTACTTTAAATCAGAAGGTGAGCATATGTTGATTGTTGTTGTATATGTGGATGATATTATCTTTGGAGGTGGTGATAGTAACATGTGCAAAGAATTTTCCACATAAATGTAAAATGAGCTTGAAATTTCAATGTTGGGAGAACTCTCCTTCATTGGTTTACAAATTACACAAACTAATGAAGGGATATTCATATCTCAAGTAAAGTACACAAAAGAGATGCTCAAGAAATTTGAAATAGAGGACAACAAACTAGTTGGTACTCCCATGATGACTGGATGTAAGCTAAGCAAGGAAGATGAGTCTCCTGATGTAAATAATACATTGTATAGATCAATGATTGGTAGCCTTCTATATTTAACAACATGAAGACTAGACATCATGAAAGTAGTATGCATAGTTTCATGGTTTCAAGCAGCCCACAAAGAATCACATGTTAATACTGTAAAAAGAATTTTTAAGTACATCAAGAGCACAATTGACTATGGGTTATGGTACCCAACTAGTGAGGATCTTACTTTGGTTTGATATACTAATGTTGATTGGGTAGGAAGTGTGGATGATAGAAAAATCACAAGTGGTGGTGCATTATTTCTAGGGAACATACTTGTGTCTTGGCTAAGCAAGAAGTAACAATTGATTACACTCTCTATAGCTAAAGCAAAGTATGTTGTAGTAGCTGCTTACTGCACTCAAGTCTTATGGATGAGGACAACTCTCAAAGACATAAAGATAGAATATCAATCACCTATCTCTATTTATTGTGATAATTCAAGTGCCATAAATCTATTCAAGAATCTAGTGATACATTCCACAACCAAGCATATCTCCATAAAATATCATTTTTTGAGAGAAAAGGTAGTAAGTCAGGAGGTCATGATGGAATATGTGCCAACCAAGGATCAAATTGCATATATATTTACCAAGCCTCTTCCCAAGGAGAAATTCAAGTATCTAAGAGAGAATTTGGGAGTTGTAGCTCCCATCCCATATCACTAGCCTCTTATGATAGGTTAAAAGTCTAGTGGGAGCATTGCAGGAATTTATTAAGCTCCTAGATTGAGAGTGAAGGTAATTTTCTATGTAACTTACACATCATTTGTCATCTGATGTTAATAAAAAGACTAAGGTATGTTGGATCTATATTTCTATGCTCATCTATGTAAGAGATATATCTATTATCGATTGGTATTTCAGACCAATGTTATAACCATGATCGGTTAAAGCATATGAAAGACTAGAAAATCATAGGAATAGTTTAGGTCAGTGTGCATTATCTAAGGGGGAAGTCTTTTTTTCATAATGCTCTATCTAGATAGGCATAAGGATCAGAACAACTTAGTATCAGTGTGTCGTATTGGTTTAGCAAACACTCTTTGTCATGAATGTCAAAGGGGGAGAAATCAAAATTAGAGCAAGCAAGCAGAATGAGAAGGGACTTTTCAAGATGTTTTTTCTCATTGAGGATGTTTTGCCATCAATTACAAAGGGGGAGATTATTGGAAATTTGAGTAAGGAGACAGTTGATAGTTTTGATATCATGATATAGAAAGCAATCTAAGGACTGAACAATTATCATTTCCATCTAAGGCAGCATGGAATTGTCATTGATGTCAAAGGTTAATGTCCTTGATGTCATTGAGATTGACACTGATCATACATTAATGCTAAAGGTTGAGTTGAGTAGACTTGTGGAGTAAATCATGTTTATGAAGTGCTCTTACTTAGACAAGGCAATCAGGATAAGTCAAGAAGACTGGAAAACCTGAAATAGTCTTGAAGAATTCCTTCAGAGGAATTATTTTAGAAATAATGGCAAGGACAACTCTTTTATAAAAATTGTCAAGTACTTCTTGGGAAAGTGGACATTTTCAAAAAGTTTGAAGGGCAAGTGGACCTTTGTAAAAAGTCTAAAGGGTATCTTTTGAACATTTTGAAGGGTAAGTGGACCTTTGCAAAAATTCTAAATTGTATATTTTTAACATTACAAAGGGAAAGTGTACCTTTGCAAAAATTCTTAAGGATATCTTTTGAATGTTACAAAGTGCATGTGAACACTTGCAGAAAATCTGAAGGGTAGATTACAAAAAGTCTGAAGGGTATCTTTTGAACATTGTAAAGGGCATGTGGACACTTTTAGAAAATTCAAAGGGTAGATTATAAAAACTCTGAAGCGTATATTTTGAATGTTTCAAAGGGAATGTGGACACTTGCAAAAAAGCCAAAGAAATGATGTAGATAAAAAGTCTGAATAAATGCCTTGCAGATAAAAAGTTCAAATAAATGCCTCACAGACAAAAAGTCTGAAGAAATGCCTTGTGGATAAAAAGTTTGAAGAAGTGACGTGGACAAAAAGTCTAAATAAATTCCTCATCGATAAAAAGTTTGAAGAAATTCCTCGTGGACAAAAAGTCTGAAGAAATGCCTCATAGACAAAAAGTTTGAAGAAATGCCTTGTAGACAAAAAGTTTGAAGAAATGCCACGTGGATAAAATGTTTGAAGAAAATATTTCTGAAGGACATTTCCTATTAGAAGCCAATGATGAATTCTTTTGGATAAATTAGAGGACACTTTACGATTAAATGAACTCAGATAAAAAGTTCATGGAAATTGTCTCAAAGACATAAAGGCCTACAAAAATTTGCACAAAGGAACCTTATGAAGAAATTAAAGCAAGGTTAAAAGATGAGAAAGTCTTGAAGGATTGACGTTGCAAGGAACATTACAAGAATGTCAAAGAAAATAAGATCATGCCTACATGCCAAAGTTTAACGCTCAATACAAAGGGTAAAGATCAAGCATATCAAGGATAATTGAAAGGAGCAGAAGTGAACCCATGATATAGAAAGCAGTGAGATGCAAAAAGTGTAGAAAATAAGCTTGATGGTTAATGGTAAAGCAATTATTAAAACTAATGCTACTTTAAAAGATCAACGGCTAATGTTTGATCAGTACATTAGATTTAATAGTGCAAAGCAAACTCGGATGATCCTCTAAGTGCATGTGCATTTGAAAAGTGTCAAAAGGTCATAAGGAAATATATAACAAAGAAAATAACATGAAGTTGGTGTGACAAAAGATTTAAAAAACCCGTAATCAATGTCTTCTAACTCTCTATAAAGGAATAACTAGAACTGGTGATGAACATGATATATCTTCATGAATCTTGAGATAATTCAATCAAAGTGAATGAGGAAGTGGCGTAGTTAAGTAGAAGTGCAGATGCCAAAGATAGTAAAATAATTTGAACATTTCCATTTGAAGCATGAATCAAGACACAAAGTCAGAGTAACATTGAATACACATTAAAAGTGATCAAGGAAGTAGCACAATTAAGTAGAAGTGTAGATGCCAAAGATAGTAAAGGCATTTAAACATTTTTTGAAGCATGAATTGAGACATGAAGGTAGAGTCACATTGAATGCATATCAAAAGTGATTGAGGAAGTGGTGCATTTAAGTGCATTAAAAGTATAGATACCAAAGATAGTAAATAAATTTGAACATTGTCGAGTGAAGCATGAATCAAGACATAAAGTCAAAGTCACATTAAATGTAGATCAATATATTAAATTAGTTAAGTACAGTTGAAGTGTGAACACTTTAGAGATCAAAAACCCTAAGATGCATCTGTCTATATATGCTATGAATAGATCATTTGAATTCTGTTATCTTTTATTACTACTATGATAATAATTAGTGTTAACTCAAAATTGTCGAGTGAGGACATATGCAGACAATGTAAAAAAGGTAAATAAAATAAGGTGTGTCAAAGTAGAAGATATCCAGACACAAATATATATATAGGTAGATAAGTCGATAAGGGACACAATGAAGGTGCAGTTACATACTATACTTGTAGCAAAAAAGTAAATAAGATTCATTTTGAATCTCTTATGTATTTTGAAGTTACAACTACATTTCTTTGATAGGTTGGTGCCATCAAAAAAATTGAGTTGGTGCTCAGTTAAGAAGTTGACACTTCCTTAGAGTGTGTGTTCTTGAATGTAAACAATGAGGTTTATATGTGAGACTTTTTTTTTGTGAGGTTAGATTATAATAGTAGCTTCTAACAGCTTTTCTCATTGTGGTTTTTCCCTTTGGGTATCCATGTAAAAGTATGGTGTTGAGTATTCTTGTGTGTGTGTGTGATCTTTGTTTTGTTCTTTACTTTGCATATACTTTAAGTATATTTTTTAAAAGCTTTAAGAACTAGGTTTTATCTCATTTATTGATTCACCCCCCCCCATCTCAGTAGATAGTGTGTTCAACACCTAAAGATGCCCAATCTCCATAGCCACTTTGTTATCTTGGCCCTGAATTTGCAAAAGAACTTTGGAGATGATAGAAGATTTTTTCAAATTAAAAACATAACAATCAACAACATCATGATTAAACAAAAAATTATTTCTTTATTTCCAAATCTAGAAGAGAATCTCCACTCTAAAATTATGTCAAACTTTGTGTATTGGAAGGGCATTGCAGGTTTGTCTCCAAATAGGATGTGATACCAAATGAAGAATTTAGGATGGAAAGTCCTAAAAATATCATGGATCCAAGACCATACCTTTTGATCTTTAGAACAAGACCAAAAGATATGAGAAAGCATCTCACAGTAGACATAGAAGGGGTAATTAGGTAGATTGACTCCAAGATGAACGATCCTTCTGCCAATAGGTAAGCCTTGTTACAATATATACCAATAAAAAATGAGCAAACTTGGGCTCCACACAATCCCTCCAAATAGTGTTGAATAAAAATATCCACATTTTAAAAGATGAGTACAACCCCTAGTAGGATTTAATCTTGTTAACCATGGGTAAATGGGAGTTGAGCCAATTATATCTAAGTTGAGTAGTGTAATTATGGAAAGGGGTCTCAACATACCATTTTCAATCCTTCCACCATAACTAACTGGAATAGATTGAGATTTTATGGAGCATGGAAGCTAGGATGACATTGAGGATCTCCTGGTAAGATTCATGGTCTGCA